>JAHVYB010000034.1:0-22401 GCA_020623695.1 Calonectria henricotiae | reverse complement strand
CGCGCATTGGCGCGCGCTGTCGAGTCGGGCGCGAAAGGCACTGGGGCGGTGGGTTGGTCTTGACCGGGGAGCTGTGGGGAGAGCCGTCCGGGGCGCGGGGTGTGGGGGGGTTGGGGGGGGGGTCCAGGAGGGCAGCCCCGCTGTACACGGCGCCGTGGGGGGGGGGGGGTTGCGACCCGTTGTCGGGAAGTGTGGGTCCTCCCCCCCTCTGGCGCCCCCCCCCCCCCTTTGCTTTGGCTACCAACACCTAGATTGGTTGCGTGCTGTGTAGCGCAACTGATCAACGACATCCTGAGGCAGATGACAGCCGAGGATGGGGCCCCTGGAGTTTTTGCGGTGTTTGCTTGACTAAACGTCCCAGAGAAAAAGGTAACGCTCATTCGACCAACTCGTGCAGGACTCTCTCATCAAGGCATTCCCAGACAATGTCCTCCTTGATGTAGTATCGACGATGTCTGAGTGCTCATCACTTAATGTAGACGTGACGCTAGGTAGCTCCACCAATCTATAGTGGACCCTTTCGTTTTCAGTACATCGAGATGGGGTATCCAAGCTAAGGAATCCCATCTACTCTTAAGAGTATGGATAAACGTTGATAGTCTTCCCCAGAGTGAGAGCAATGGCGGGATGATCCTCTTATCGCCGACCAAAAAGAATTTATGAGAGAACCCCACCATAATCAATCGCGACCGTGCGTATGTTTACAACTCTGGCCCAGTCAAGCCTTATCATCGCTGCCGACTAGAACCAGCATGGCTTGCCGTTGACTTGTACAACTATATCGGGACCAGTCAGGAAAAGTTTGTGTGTCAGTCTAGACACCGTTGTTGTAGATTTATTCTTGTAGCTGAATAGAAACCATGGGCCCATATTGGCCATGACCTTGGCTATGTCTGTGGAGAAGTCTATAATAGTTCGTAGACAGGGGACACTGAGAGTAGCCAGTTGCCTAATGCGGCAGAGGGCAAGACAGCAGTGAAACAAGGGCTGATGTGGACGCCGAGCCTCCGGGAGTCTAGATGCTGGTCATCATGCACATCAGAGTAAAACAAAAACTCAGCATGGAACACTCCATATGGCTATATCTGGGAAGATGAGCCATCTTCAAACCCTCAAGGTGATTGCCATTTCACGGTGTCCCTGGAGTGGAGGGTAGAGAATATTCGCAAAGAGGTTGGCAGCGGGATGAGGTCGGGAAGCAAGAGGTTGCATGGAAGGAGGGGGGTAGCTTTGGAAAGCGCCGCATTGATATGAATGGCTGGACCAGACGACCATGTCTTTTGCTTAGACGCTGGTGAGGGAAAACGTGTGGGAGCCAACGAGTCCGATGTCGTCGGGCTGGCCAACCTAGCGTCGTGGGCGGACACCACATCGCCTCCCCGTGTGAGCAAAGGATTCTCGTGGCGATTTCACACGCACTTACAAGCACGATGCGGAGAATGGCCGAAATATGTCAATGAGAACAGAGAAAACAACAACACACCATCCCATGACGCACAGCGTGCGGCAGCATGCAAACAATAATGATCACGGAGTGGGCTACTACCAAAAGACTAGCCTGGCAGGGTGACGACAGAACGGCAACATCACTGGGCTTGGCGCCAGTTGTTGCCGTGAAGCCCATCGTGTGGTGAAAATCAGTGCCTCAAAGAAGACTGTGTGGTGGTTCGGGCGGCATGGCATGGACCCTTTGAAAGGGATGATGATATCGAAGTGGGAGACAGTACGAGTAAGTCGCTGGTACTTGTGCAGGGGTGGAACCATTACCAGGGGCCGGGGCCCTTGGAACAAGATGACATGTTCTCCCCAATCAGCAGTCGTTGCCGCGCGGGCGTAGTGGAGATATGACATAACTGCTGGGGGCGCGCTGAGCAGCAGCAAATGGCAAAGGCCGTGTTCGACGCCCCCAGATGCAGCATCCCTTGGGCGCAGAATGCGATGCGGCAAAGAGCAGAGGTGGCAGCATTGAGGGAGTCTGCCATGCGCAGGAAGGAGGCGAGGAGGTGACAGGAATTCAAATGCTCCGGATGGCCGGGTGGTGTGAGTGGCCTAGTGGTTGGACGATTATCAGATTGGTGGACGAATCTGAACATGGTCTTGTGGCTGTGATGGGATCTCGCTGCGTGACGGGTTGTCTTGGATCATGACAGCCCCTCCTGGGGTTCGGGGAATGAGTTGAGGCTATGTGTCTGGGGGCGCACGGGCATGAGGGTACCATGAGGGTACCATGAGGGCACATGAAAAAAAGCGGATGGATGGATGATTCAGAGAAAGTGGGATAATGGGTGAGGTGTGGCTTTCTGGCGTGTAAAGCAGCCTGTGTGTGCGATGTGTGCGAGGGCATGCCTGTTCTGGCGGACATGGTGGTGTAGAATGGTTGCAGAGGATATCCGTAGTGGATGGGTTGTAATATCTCAGGGCAGGCAATGAGAGACGACAGGTCCTGATCGTGTTGGGCGAGCAGCCCTCCATTACAGCCAACCAGTGCCAAAACCACCGCCTCCACTGCCAATCCGTCTCCCCTTCCCGTGCAGCGCGGCTGCTGGTAATAACGTTTCATGCAGACCGCGTGGAAACTGGCCGAGGCGTGTGGTAGGCGATTTTGGAGGAGGACATTAATGTCTCGGACCAGACGCTTGGGATCCAATCTCTTCGCGAGAAAAGGCAATGCGAGACGAGACGGCACAACACGGCACAGCGACGATCCTGGACGGAATGATTGTGGTAACTGACGCAAGTCTATCCTCAATATCAAATCTCGATAGGATAAAATCCACAACCAACGTCTGCTAGCCCTGCTCATCCCGAATAGTTACCGCGGCCTTCTCTTTAGCTCTGCCGCGCAAAATGCCTGCTTTGATTACGCCGTATCCTTATCGCCATCTCGTGGGGTTGTGCTCTGCTCGCTAGCCTGTTGGTAGTCTGGTGGAGGCACCTGCCCTAGTAAAAGTAGCATTGAAATCGGCCCCAGGTGGAAAGGCGTCATCTCCGTGGTCCGGTGGACGACGGTGTATTTTTGCCGGGTACTGTAAATAAACAATGGGAATCAGATCAGACTGTTTACTAACCTGGGCTTGTACCTCCTGTCTTCCTGTCTTGGTGTATGAGACATGGCATGGGCCAAATGGTGAACATAAGACGGGTACCCTCTCGGTCGCACCGACTACGGCGAAGGCGGTCGATGATTGACGATGGCCGGCATTGCAGCATATCAGCGGGTGCCGATGGCGATTGTTGCGATGGATGGAAATGAGGGTGCGCAGGTCGCGAGCGAGTCCTGACTTCGAGTTCCCAGCTGCGTAATCTGGTTGGATGCTGCGGCGGTAGACGCCCATCACCAATCTTATTCGCAGCACTTGCATTCTCGTTTGTTACTCGCCGTGTCTAGACCATGTCCTGGTCACAGCGTCAAGCTACCCCCACATGGGACCCATCGTGACTCCACTAGAGACATCCGAACCCTCGGCGTTGTGCCATTTTCTTTCCTGACTTGGAGCTGGACCTTGGCGCGGCCGTGCCGGGCGACGACGTGCCGCCGGAGTCGCATCTTTTTGCGGCCAAAAGTTTTTGTTATATGTTTGCCATGACCCGTCGCCTAAATCAGCTGGAGAGGCTAGATCACTTGGAAGAGGCACTGGGCTGCTATTGCGCATGTGAGCAAGGAGCACGACTGTATACATGACTGGTCGAATGGTTGTGACTCTCATCCCCTAGCTGCGAGTGCTAAACAAGGTGGCGGGCTGAGCGCTTTGTCTCTTTCTGCGGATGCATTTGCAAAATGCTTGATAGATGAGGTGGCGGCTGTCATGTTTAAGAGAAAAAAAAAAAGATCGCAGTGATATATCACTACGGGGAAAATCCCTACTTAGTGTGCTGGACCGTGAGCGAGGACTGAGCACCTTTGGATGCCATGACACACATTCGCAGCCGGGATACAGGCCATGGAAAGGATGGAGTAGCGACCGGTATGGATCCATGAGAGGTGCACCCTTGGGACATTGACATCTCAACGCCACTTGTGCTTGTGCCGTTGATGCGGCGCGCTGCGTGCAGAGGACTAGTACAACCAACGCTCAGCCATCAATTATTGGCCGTTGTGAATGAGAAGACCCTCGCCATTGAGGCTTTGAAGCGGCAATGGACCCTCGAATGGCCAAAGAGCAACCTCGTCAGTGGGCTCCCCAGCGGGTTTTCAAGCAAGGTGGGAGGGATCCTCAGAAGGCCCGCAGCTTGGAGTGGACCCTAAAGTACCGTATACTTGTGCGAGTCCCACGGGAGGTCCACGGGTGGCCCCCCATCCAAGCGTGCCCCAATCAAGCCCCAGTTAACCCGCCCGCAGGACCTCTGATGAACGAGCCAGGGTGTGCGTGCTCAGCTAAGGTGGACAGGGGAGGGTGCTGGGGTGTAAGGTGACAGGGCCGCGCGCTGAGCGGACGGGACGCCGACAAGTACCCCCCTACATGCACACTCTGGTACGTCTAATCGCGGTAGCGGTAATAATAGCGCTTTGCTCTACTGCCCAGGTACTTCTTAGCGGCCTCGAATTCAATCCAAGGGTGAGACCACCCTCGTCGCGCGCCCCCCCCCCCATGAGATGTCCATGGGCCTTTTGGCGGGTCCCTTCGCTACCTCCATGGCCTGGCGCTCAGAGACCTGCCAGGGCGCCATGACTATAGTAACCCGCCAGGCCCCTCCACCATCCGCCTGGACCCTTTCTGTTGTTCCTCTCCTTCTCATCCATCCTCAACGTCGACAATCCCATCGCGGCACCGACAAGCCACGGAGGAAACGGTGCCTGGGTTCGCGGCCATCGATCGCATCGTACACGACGATTTTATACGCCCACTAGTGCAAGAGCTTCTCTTCTTCCTCTCCTTTTGGGCTGTTTGGGTTTGCTGGTCTCGCTGCTGCCGTGCTGCAGCATTTTCAACCCCCTGGCGAGGTGAGTTCAAAAACATTACGAGTTATTTGTTACTTCTGTTGTCGACTGAATGCCTGCCTGCCTGCCTACCTGCCTACCTATGCTTCTTCCAACCCTTTCCATATGCTTAATGCCATTGTTTGTTTTCTGCTTTTGACCGAGGGATCATTGTGGACGAGTGACGAGAGGGGGGGCGACGAGGATCGTCTCTTTGGGCACCGTCACGACCATGTGCATTTTTCCACGTTCGCCCTGTTCTCAGACAAGACAACACTCGATTCCCTTGCTCCTTTCGACGCCCGCCCACCATCGTGCGTGTTCGAATTTTGCACATCAACTTTCTTGTGTGTTCGGCCATGTTTCGCTGCACATGGCAACGAAAGTCCGTGTTTTTGGACCCCTTCCTTACCCCAACCCTTTACCCCCGTCCGCTCGCGCCCGTGCACCGTGACTGTTGCCTCCCAAGGACCCCGAGTGCGTGTGACCGCTGCAACCTTTTTGCGACCGAGACAACAACTGCGAGTGATTGCAGTCGGCGGACTTGGGAATCTGTGCGACAATCACACACCTGGTCTCTATCATCCTCCTTGTTCCGCCGGTGGCGGGCGCTGCGTTTCTCGTTTCGTTCATTTGCCTGCAGAGACCCTGATTTTGCAACAAGCCCAACACGCATTCGTGTCCCGCACTTCTCCAAAAAAAATCATTTGGTTGTGTTGTCATGCAGCGATGCGAACTTATCACTGACTTGACCGTGACACAGATTTTGACATCTTCGCCGTTTCATTCCCTCGATAAGCCATCGGTCGTGATACGCGCAACGGGATCCCCTTGCACCAACCCCTCCTTACTCCCGGCCTCTCCGCTCCTCACCTCCTCGATAATCCAAGCCTATATATCTCATCCGACAATCCACAGTTTATGTGTAGTGGTCAATAATCATGGATTCAGAAGACGGAGAATTGTTCATTAAGGTATGGTTACCTCGAACCAGCTTCAATCCACCGTATTGTAGACTAACACCAAGAATAGCAACTCGCTGGCTTCGTGCGAACACACGAAAAGGCGCTTGCAAACGCTCTTCAATTCCAACGACGGGAGGCTCGCCATAAGATTTCTCACAGTACGAGCGCTGCCACAATCCCCCAAGTCTCGACCTCTCTCCCCGAACGTCCCGCTACCTCCTCATCCACTTCGAGCTCCCTCGCTGCCGCCCTGTCACTTGGCTCCCTCAGCTTCACCTCTCATAGTGTCAAGTCTGCAAAGCTAGCTTTGACCCCGCATCATCTTTTTTACCTCCTCTCCCGCTTCGAAGAGCTTGGAATCAATGTTGGCCCCATGAAAGTCCGTCTAGAGAACCTCCACGACAGCTCTTCCTCAGCAAACTATGTCTCCTTCCTCAGCAACACGCAGCGATCGAGGAGCAAAGGCTCTGATATTGATTCTATACACTCCGTCTCGAGCATGAGGAGCGTTATGTCAGGCATGTCCGCTCTGTGGGCGAGCTTTGGTATCGGTGCCAGTATTTCGGCTGCTCGAACAGAGAGACAGAAGGCTGCTCTCCAGGCAGACATGAAATATCTGTACTCTGCTTTCACCAAGATTCCTTGTCTTAAACTAGCACCTGACTGGCGGGCGCGTCTCATTCGTGGCTATGAAGAATTTCCCTTTGACTCTGCAGTTCCTCTATACGCCTTCAAGAATCTGCAGGCTTTGGAAGTGAGCAGCATCGACTTCCGGCAGTTCTTTGGCTGGGATCGTCTTGCTGATCAGTTGCGTTCGCTCACCTTGAAGCGTGCCGGCATCGAAGATCCCGCTGACATCTTGATCGACATTGTCCTAGATGATATGGACAAGAGACGGCGACGTTCAGCAAAGACTCAAACATCGCCAACAAACGCATGGCCAGGCAGCAGTAGCCCTCGAAGAACTACAAACTCTGGGCATCCAGAACTACACAGAGCGGCTTCTGCCCCTAGCTCACCTGACCCTCGTACCTCGGGCGAGATGCGTGTTGGTTCCATGACCCCAAGCGAACACGCCATCGAAGAGGATCGACGACGGTCTATCGGCAGGGACGACGATTCATTCCCCAGCTCTCCGCAGAAAGAGAGCCGCCCTCGTAGCAACTCACCTCCAAGACCTGCTAGCTCACGAAACCATTCTCATGCCTCACGGGGCCACCACCGCATGAGAAGATCGGGATCCGGAAGCTCGCATTCTAGCCTGTCAGATTCGTGGACTCACCATCACCCTCGTGGAAGTTCAGGCAACCTCATGGCTATGGGTGTTCTTCCTTCCTCGAAGTGGCGCTTCCTGAGGCATCTGAGTCTGGCGGACAACTCGCTGCACTCAATCCCCCAAACCAGTCTCGCACCCCTCTCCAACACCCTCTACTCCCTTGATCTCTCATCCAATCTCTTCAGCCAGGTCCCAGACAGCTTGGTCACTTTGACCGCGCTTCGTGCCCTCAACCTGTCCCACTGCATGATCGAGTCTCTCCATTCTTTGACTCGAAACCCGCTGCCTGCCATTACTGCCCTCAACCTCCGAGCGAACAGACTCCAATCACTCGCTGGAATTGAAAAGCTTTTCCCATTGGAACGCCTGGATCTTCGAGATAACCGCCTGATCGACCCCATGGAACTTGCTAGACTGACCGGCATCCCCGAGATCCGTGAAATCTATGTTGAAGGCAACCCTTTTGCTCGTACTCACAAGAATTATCGTGTGACCATCTTCAACCTTTTCCGCAAGACTCCTGGATATACTGAAGATATTGTCATTGATGGCGCAGGCCCTACCTACTCCGAAAGGCGACAGCTTGTGGATCGCCCTCCCATCCCTGATTCCGTTCCCGTGGTCAAGCCCCAGGCCCCGGAAATCCCAACTGTGGATCTGAGCAAGCCCGCCATCGTCCACAACACTGCCAAGGAACCAGCTGTTCTCTGCAAGGAGCGGCCTGCTCCCAAGGCCGTCATGAGTGAAGTCAACACCACCTCGACTCGCCGACGGAAAACCCCCAAGCGGCGGATTGTTGATTTAGCCACCAATGACGCCCCCCCATCCCCTGCTGCCGTCGATTTGCATGCCACAAAGTCAGCCAAGGCTTCAATCGCCAGCGACGGAAACTATCGCATCTCCCAGGAGCCAGAGACACAGCTCTTGCCCCCTATGGTGCTATCGGGCAACACTAATAGCAGCTTCGCTGCTGACCAAGATGTTCCCCGAATTAATACCAATGTTATCTCCAATATTGCGTCCGCATTCCCACCGAATGACGACCCTAAAAATTGGAAAGAGCCTCAGGATTGGGACGCCAGCGGTGAAATCTATCGGCAAAAGATTGAAGCCTTGCGGGACAAGGTCGGAAACGGGTACCTCTCTGTTCTAAGTGAGGAGAACTGGACTCCGAACGGGTCATCAGACTTCGCTTCGTCTGGCCTCCCACATGCAGCGGTTCTCCGGGCTGCGCACACCCCCCATCACATGCCAACTGCGCAGCCTATCCACAGTGGCCGAACAGTGGGCTAAGTTCAGTGTGGTGGTCGCATACCACAAGCGTTGATCGGAGGATGATGATACCCAAATGATACCCCGTATACCCTTTCATTTGCAGGGCCCATGGGACCTTGCAGCATGATTTGCGTTTATCCTTCTTCGACCAGCTTGGTTTAGGCCCATCTGGCTGTTGCCTAATGTTGGATTTTTTTTTTTACTGTTTACAAGATTGTTTGTGTTTTTGAATGATATCACGGAGCATAGCGAACACGGCGTCTAGGACATGATTGCTTGCATTTTGCTTAAGCATGCATTTTCATCACGATGTTGCATGTTGAATATTTCACTTCTTCAACAGAGCATACCCCATCACACTCCCCCCTCATGTTGCTGGAACAATTTGGCATCCTAGACATTTCTAGAGGCCTCTCAATGTTACAGACGTGGTCTCGTTAGAGAGGCAATGTCCTTTTTTTTTTTTTTCTTTCTAGGGGAAGCTCTTACCCTTATATTTGGGATTTGAAAGATTGTTTTCTGTTAAGTATGGTTACGGCGCTCGGGAGCCACGGATGTGGCCTGTTATTGATTTAATTGCTCTCCTGCTGGTATTGGGTGGCATGGCTTGGAAGATAAAATTTTCTCCCGTGTTTGAATTTGCGATGCGATGGTTTGGCAGATCTGCGGAGGATTAGGTGTAGAGCGGGGTGTAATACACGAAGGTTGATGATCTACATACATTGTCTCTCGCTGTCTGTGATTATGATTTTGATTGAGTTGGTGGTGACCCCCGACCCCCCCACCGTTTACCTTCAAAGGTTGTGGATGCATTGATATGCCCTCAGCTGCAATCGTAAGCTGGTTGGTTATTCAGACCATTTGTGGAAACGTTTCGTCCGGCGCGAGCTTACGTGACTTGCAGCCATAAAATCAAACTCTCATGACCCAAGCCATCACCACAAGTGCGCCGGCATCTGATCTACTTAGGGAGGACAATTAGCCCTGCCCCTGTTGGTGTGGTGCTGAGACCCTTGGCTTATTGGGGATGAGGAGGGTGTCGTCAGCAGCCGAGAAAGGGCGAACACCCTTGACACTAGCATGTCCTTTTGCTATGGCTGGAACTTGGTACTAGCTTGTAGAGGACCAAGTACCGGGAAACTTGGGGGGGGGGGTTGTGCGATGAGGTACTTGGTACGCAGGCGTCGTGGGAGTACAAGTATACCTACGCATAGCGTATGTCCAATGCCTCACCCAGATGGGAAGTCTTGGCTGCCAAGACCAACATAGGATGGCCTTCAAGGTAGCCCATGTGTAATAAGAGTGTTTGAGCTAATGAAATGTCATGTTGGGCTTGTGACGAGGCACATGAAGCGTTTGACGATGCTTTCGTTTCCGCGTCGACGTGATGGCGCAGTAAACGAGGGTACGTCTTTAAACCTGTTACCGGTCAAGTGATGCATGATTGAGAATTGAAATAGTCAAGGGTGCTAGTGGTCTTTGTAAGTTCCGTAAATATAGCTCGTGATGAGCTATCACTACTAGTGTCGAGCTTCTGTTGGCGAACCGAAAAGCTGGTGTAATGGCACACGGAAATGTACTCCTGCACAATAGAAGCACATCGCCTACCGTGCTGACGGTTGTTTTTAGTGGCAGCCTGCCAACCTTGCATATACAGGTCTCGTGTAATCACCAGCTCGCCCAGGCTTTTTTTTCTTTGGCTGGATAGAACTGTGGATGGATGCCTGCGATGGAAGAGACGGAGCGTTTGTTTTTTTAATTGATCGGCCCCGCCGCGCCCCGTCTGTGGAACCGCCGCCGACCGACCGACATGAGCAGCCCAACATGAACAGCCTGACACACCGTGATTTTGCATTGTGCATGCGTGACGCTCGTCCTCTACCACACCAACTGCCTCGTTCAATATGCAGTCATTTGAGCTTACTCTAATTGTCGCCGCAACCCGGAGCATGGGCATCGGGCTCCACGGCACCATGCCCTGGTCCGGACTGCGCAAGGAGATGCAGTACTTTGCTCGAGTCACGACACGCCTCCCGCCACAGGTAAGCTACTTAGCCTGGCCAGAGTTTGCGGCTTTATAGCTCCAGTGAAGCCAGCTCCAGAAGCTAAGATGCCACGGCACCTAGGCCACGACCGACCCTGCTGCAATCAACGCCGTCATAATGGGTCGGAAGACGTGGGACTCGATCCCCGCCAAGTTCCGCCCCCTCAAGGACCGCCTCAACATTGTCATCACCCGCTCTGCGCCGCACACACCCCCTGGGCCGGACGTCGACCCGCGCAACGAGCCCGTCAAGGTGCCCTCCTTCGAGGTTGCCGTACAGTACGCGCGCGCCCGTGCCGACGTCGCCCGGGTTTTCGTCATTGGTGGGGCGCAGATCTACGACGCCGCCCTCAAAGTCCCCGAGGCGCGGCGGGTGCTGCTGACGAGCATCCAGCGTGACTTTGAATGCGACACCTTCTTCCCGCTCAAGCTGGGGGACTCCAGCGTCAAGTATTGGGTGCAGAAGCCAAGAGACAAGCTAAATGAATGGACAGGAGAGGTCACCATCGAGGGTGGTCAAGAGGAAGCCGGGACAAAGTACGAGTTCCAGATGTGGGAGAAGACTGATTGAGCTGTAAACCTCATGAAATGTGGCCTAGAATTCCGCGTTCTGGTCGTAGCACAAATAAAACGTAAAGAGCTTGGTGTCCTTAACGAGCCGCATTTTTCTTGACAAGGACCAGCGGTGTCATCGTCCCACCCAGCGTCCTGGCCAAATAAACCATGACAAAAGGTATCCTGGTCGTTCAAACTCGATTAAATCGCCATGAAGCTCTAGATGCCCAGATTGACCCCCTCCTCTCCCGTCACATATCCGCGCCATGGCTAGTCCTAGACTACGGGACTACTCTGCTCAGCAACAGTTTGTCGTCAATAAGCCGCGACCTCCAACGCCCAGCTAGACCTCTTTCTGGCCATCTTGCATGAGGCCCTCCGATCACCCTGGCGTCGTACTTTTAGCCACGGGATTGAACCTGCTGATTGGCGTGAGTGTGGTTCTTTGGTCAACGGTTCTCGGGTGTCCACCGGGAGGAAAACTTGGGGGCCTTGGATTGGACAGCCGAGAATGGGGAGCAGGATCCATCCAGGCACAATAGCCTGTCGATTGGACCCCCGGGAACTCCATGTCGGTGCGATCGATCTAAGAATCGATCTGCGGGAGGACTAGGCCTTATTGTCAATTAAACCCTGTTGAAAACGCCGACAGTTGAAGGAATGAGTTGCTGTCGCTTATGTGCTTCAATACAGTGTCGACATTGCAGGTTTGGTGGTTCCCCGCAATGCCTATTTTTATTTTTAGCTACGTCCTGTATCGAGTTATTCCCTGCCAGTTCATCGGTTAACTACACTCGCCCAAGCTTCAACAAAAAATATTATGCGAGCGAGCGACCGACGAACTGTTTTAACGGCCGGGCGCCGCCAGGGTTTGTTTCCCCACAGCAAAGCTTTGACTTGGAGATAGCCTCAGAAGACTCCGCGGACAAAGTTGACTAATGCGACACCGAGCAGTCGCTTCAATTGTGGCGCTATCATAACATGTTGTGAAAATCCAAGTGTTTCTGTGGTTATTAAAATAGGAAGAAAGAAGCAAATGGATCAGCCCAACCTAAATCGCCATTCCCCAGGCTCAATATGCATCCCCGTGATGGGTGTAGCCCGAAAGGGACTAGCGTGATCTACTGCTTAAGTGGGCGACAAAATACAGCGTAGTGGTAAATGTGAATGCAGAAGTCGATATAAAAATAAGAGGGGATTCTGAAAAGGGGGGGTTATGTGAGTCAATTCAGAGTTTTAAATTATTCCATCATTGGCTATTTCAATCTTTATTTTCCCCCTTCTTGAATTTTACCTCATCTTTCAGTAGGGCTATGCCTTGTCTTGTGTTTATCTATTTTTTTCACCCACAGTCTGCTGACTAAATTTTACCGCACGGGCCACCTACGCGTCTGTTTTGCGAAGAGCCGCGCTGACCTCATGCCTTCTCCTGCTGCTCCCAACATTCATCAACTATCTGCCAACGAGGCCTCTGTTTGACTCTACACTCTGTCGCATACGATATTTGCGGTTAAGATTGTGTGCCCCGGCTTCCAGATGCCTGGAGTCGCCACCATCCCCCGACCGAGCCCGCGCGCCTCCTCACCCTGACGCGGTGATTCACTCCGAGACCACCCCATTTCCAACAATATTTGTACAACTATTGCCATCTGATTCTTCTGCTATGGCTCCTACACCACCTAGCCCACGACGTCCCACGACGGCTAGGCGCCGGGGGCGTCCTCCGGGCACAACGAACGCTGCGCGCGCCGCGAGGCAGGCAGCTATGGCTGCGGGTGTCGCATCCGAGCCTCCACCCAAAAAACGTCGATATGTACCCGGTGGCCCTGGCGGCGGCGGTCGGTTTATCGATGCCGACATACTCGACACTCCAAGCACCGCCGGTCCGGCTACCGTTTCGAGGTCACGAAACGCGGCCAGAGAGGCCCTCAATGGGGCATCTCCATCCCTAATGCCGCGACGAGAGAGAAGCGCACGAACCCGAGCGACCACCAATGATGACGAGCTGGAAGAAATGCACTGGGGATCCGCTGCAGCCATGGCTGCTTCTGTAAAACAGGCCGAAGATTACAAGCCCCGGGAAGAGCGCAGTTGGGAGGATTTCCATCCCAATCTTGATGTTGAGGCCGCTTTTATGGTATTCCGATCCGAGGACGTTGACGGCATATCTCAGGAAAGCCCTGATGCCACGGCTGGACAATCATTTGGAACCCCAATAAACGGGTCATCCACCCCGTCTAGACAGCCCAACCCCGCATCTACCGGGAACACCCCGAACCCACAGGCTCTCGCAGACTCCAACCCTATGGATAACCCCAACGGTACCCCATCACGACGATCTCGCCGGCCTACTCGAGACGTTGTTAGCTTCTATAGCAGCCGGCCGATGGATTTCACCACGCCGAAAACTCCCAAAGTGTTGCCCATCCAGAACCAAACCCCGAAAGAAAAACTCGACCTTAAACTCCCATCATACCGAAAGACGAACCGTATTGAGCTCTTTGAGAGCAAGACTTTTGGACAGGCACGCTATGTCGATAAGGCGATGAGTAATGTCGGCTATCAAGAGAGCGACCACTTCATTCGCCCCGAAACAACCCTTATAAAAGCCTCGGATGGTAACGCGGAAGACGATGCGGACCAGGCTGAGGCGGCAAAAGCCGAAGAGCATATTTCTAATTCGCGAATCGGCCGTGTCGAGTATGACATGGACGAACAAGATGACATGTGGCTTGAGCATTACAATACACAGCGCAAGCATAATGAGCTGGAAGAAATCACACGAGAGGTATTTGAGATTACCATGACCAAGATCGAAAAAGAGTGGCATGCTCTGGAAAAGAGGATACCTAAACCCAACCCTAAGCCCCCCCAAACTCACCGTCCACGGTCAAGCTCTGCGGCTGCCGTTAATGGCGAGCCGCAGTCAGGAGAAGAACCGGACTCAAAGTGCGCCATATGTGATGATGGTGATTGTGAAAACACGAATGCCATTGTCTTTTGTGATGGGTGCAACCTGGCTGTTCATCAAGAATGCTATGGTGTGCCGTTTATCCCTGAGGGTCAATGGCTTTGCAGGAAATGCCAGCTTTGTGGCCGCGGAGTTCCGGTAAGAATTAGCAACTTAACAACTGCACCTGATAGCACGCTAACTTGGATTTAGACTTGTATCTTCTGTCCCAACACGGATGGCGCATTTAAACAAACCAATTCCTCAAAATGGGCTCACCTACTCTGTGCTATGTGGATTCCCGAAGTGTCTCTGGGTAACCATACTTTCATGGAGCCTGTGATGGATGTGGAAAAGGTGCCCAAGAACAGGTGGAAATTGACATGTTACATCTGCCGGCAAAGGATGGGGGCATGCATTCAATGCAGCAACAAGAACTGTTACCAAGCCTTCCATGTCACTTGTGCCAGGCGGTCCAGACTTTTCCTTAAGATGAAAACAAGTCAGGGCGCCCTCGCTGTCTTGGATGGCGGCATGGTCCTCAAAGCATTTTGTGACAGGCACTGCCCTGTAGATTATGCACACGAGAACGGGGTCCACCAAGCCACGAGGACTGCCAAGAAGTTCTACAAGAAGACGATGCGGGGCCGCATTTGGGCCGACAATCATGCTATGGCCAATGCCATCGCTGCGCAGCACCGCAATGCCATCACGGATCATCCTCCAGACGAGTCGCAGATGACTGGCGCCAAGAATTCTGCCGTGCTCGGAGGCGACAAAAAGAAAGGGCAGCCTCCCAAGAACCTCTGGAAACTACCATCTGGCGCTCCCATAATTCCCCAGGCAGTTTTTGAGACCGTTGAGGCGTCGATTCAAAGGTTCCCCTTCCGCAAACGAAAAGACTTCCTTAGTGAAGCCTGTCGCTACTGGACTTTGAAACGAGAAGCCCGGCGAGGCGCAGCGTTGATAAAACGTCTCCAACTCCAGATGGAATCATTCTCATCTATGGAGCTCACAAGGCGTGATTTTGCTGCTATGGGTCCAACTGGGAAGAATAGACTCGCCAGGCGTATTGAGTTTGCCGACAACCTCCTCCGAGATCTCGAGCAACTCAAAGCACTTTCGGACGATATTGTGGAAAGAGAGCGGATAAAGATGGAGGCTGGTGAGCTAGAACTAGACTTTGTCGAAGAGTGTTACTTCCCGGTGGCGAAGCTGGTCGCCCCTAGCATTGAGAGAGCGATTGCGTAGGTGTCCTATGGTACCAGCCTATAAAGAGTTTATTGCTAACATTTTGCAGGCTGGACAAAGACGTATTTGACGAGGGCCTAGAAATGCTACAGAATCGTGTCGAATCCCGTTACTATGTGACGGGACTGACATTCGCTGCAGACCTCTGCGAAGTTATCAGCCACGGCATTATCACTCCCCCAAAGAGTGACCCTGAGCCTTCTGAGCCTTCTTTTGAATTAATCGATACATCACCAACAAAGAACACGTTTGCTGATATTAGGGAACGTCGCAAACTGGGAAAACGGATATTAAAGGCAGTTCAGCCACACTTGGAGACAGCTCTGCGTATTGAGGCAGAGATTTCACAGAAACCTTTTGAAAGCTTGCAGAAGGAGCTGGAGACCATGCTAGATAACAGCGTGGAGATTGGGCGACCCACTACGGCTTCGAGCCAAGAGAAACCCACTGAGGAGGCGGATGATACCATCATGGTGGATGCTCCACACGAATTGCAGATCACTGTCAAGGGTCCGATTCCAACACAAGACCAAGGGGATGCAATGGACATAGCTGATGATGGCGGAAATATTGAAGTCAAGACAGGCCTAAGGATCATTGAGGATGAAGAGAGTAAGCATTCTCTTCACAATGTGATCAAATCGTCCGATACACCCCCGGACACAGATGGTTATGTGTCGAAGCCTCGACCGGCACAATCTGGGCCACCAACACCTCCACAATCCAATGGAAGCCTTGGCCTAGACCCAGCAGATCCTCTTGCTGAAGGAGGAATAATATGGTACCTCAAAGGATACGAGCTCAGAGGAACATCGGTGCTGGGCGAGCACTGGGCAGGGAGAGAAGCAGTGCGGATGCTCAGTGAAGACCTCACAGATATGGATGATGAGGAGTTGAAGGGCTTAGGCATGGACGTGGATCACGGGGTCTCGTCCGTTGCAGTGGAGGTAGACGGCCACGTGGATGCAGCAACCTCGGCTGCGAAGACTAAGGCCAGTAAGGTGAAGAAGAGAAGGACCTCAACTCGAAGACGGTGAGCACATTGAATGTGCCCTCTTTTCTTTTCTTTTTTCTTTTTTTTTCTCACGCAAAGGATGTATAACTACGGGACCATGGTCACTTTTTTCTTCTTTTATTCCTGCCTTTTTTTTTCTTTTGGCTCTGCTTACTTCGGGGGTTTTTTCTTTCTTTCTTCCTTCTCTTCTTTTTTTTTTCCATTTGCTTTTCGTTGTTAGGACCATACAGGCCATTGGCATGTGCCCCATTCAGCTTGGCGTTGAAGGCAAGATAGGAACATTATATATTAATCATGAGGAACAGAGGGCGTTGTAGGGAAGCTTGGGGTTGCACGATGCTGGAGAGGGCAGGGTTGGAGATGCAAATAGGGGTAGGATGAAATGAGATGAATGTACGAACGCGTTCAAATTTTTTTTAGATATGCTGTGCCCTATGCGAAGTGACATGAGCATGACGAAAAGAAACAATCAACCTTACTATGCTAATTACCATGCATTGTGTTTGGTATTATTGCTCAAGGAAGTATGACAAAGTTGGACACGGTTATGGTCATGTGACTAGACATAAAGGGCGAAATGAAAATGCATGATGACACCACCGTATCACATATTAGTTAGCATGGCGACGCTCCGCTGCTTGAACTGCCAGAGGGGCGCACCTTGGGATTGTGATGGGCCCTCGGAGAGAAACCATGTCGGTGGCGTGGGAGCTTAGCTGCGTGTGGCTTCGTCTGGCGCCGTGCTTGATGCATGCACCAATGTACATAGGTAGCCAACAGGACGAGCCGGCGTTGGCGGGAAAGAAAAAAAAAAGGGGACGAGGGTGCTATGAGGGAGGGGAAAGGAGATGGTGGAGTAGATACGAAAAACCAATGAGCAGTAGACGGGTGACACAGACATAAGGGAGCGAGGTTGCTACGGCGGGGTTGGCTGCCGGAGTGGAAACAAGATAATGAGGGTGACAATAAATGCGGACGATCAATCCCCGGTGAAGGGGCTTAGGGTTGAAGGTGGTTCAATCAGGGACAAAAAGCCGAAGCAAGTAAATTCATTGGGCGGCGAAACGCGTCGAGGGTTGATTGAGTTTGAGCTTTGCGCTGGTGTCAGACCCTTGCTTCTCTGTTCTTGTGTGCTAGGTCAATATGGTGTTTGAGGGGTGTCAGGCACGGACGGGGGACATGAGAGAGGTGAGAGATGATCAACGGCGAAGGCGTCGACGTGTTGGGTTGGGTTGCGGTTGCGCGGCCGAGGAGAAGAAGAAACGAGATGGTTGCAGCGGGCAGGTGGGTAAGATGAGAAGCTAACGGGAGAGGGAGAAGAAAAAAAGAGCGGGGAAGATGGTGTAGGCAAGATGACTTGTGCGTGCCTCGAGAACTTAATAGTCGGAGAAGAAGGGGTAGATGGAAGGAATAGAAGGGGTCGTGACATGTCAAGACGGGATTTGTGGCAACTGACACTGGCATGATTGACGCCTGTTTGTTTGAGAACAAACGGGGAATTGTCACAGGGCGGGCACCCAGTTAGCATGGCGTCTCAGGACGTCCTGTCAATAATTCCCCAAGGCCCAATCAGCGACCAGGGCTCGTTTTCTTTCATGCTTCAAAGGCAAAGCGAGAGTAGGAGAGGCTAAGCCCCAAGGCTTGACAGGATCCGGACCAAACAGAGACAACGGACAATACATACTTTCTGCTCATCGTATTCATCGAGTACGTCTAATCCTAAACCGACTCCATTCAAGAACCAGGGGGGCCGTACCAGTGGGCGGGAGCGCGCCTGGTACGACGACAGGGGGCCTCTTCTAGCCAGGATACATACTCCAGACCCTGCTTAGAAGGTATTCCGAGCGATCAACGCCGTAGCCAAGCCAGGTAGGTGCCCGATGGGCCGCAAGAAAGCAAGAAAGTAAGTAATCAAAGCCCCAGGTTCTAGCTTGTAACACCCCCATCCTCCATCCGACCCGACGTTTTTCCTTTTGATCATGCCCCCCCGCGAGGACCAGAGTGGACTCGACATAGCTGCATAACAAGGTGGGAGAACAAAACTCTTTCGAGTTTTACTATCATTAGGGGAGGTCGTGGTTTTTCTTTCTCTATCTTGTAGCTACTGGCCTTGCCTATTTAGGTCTCCATTTTCAAGAGCTTGCTCGACGTATGTGGTGCTGCTTCGGGTTGAGCACAAGCCGCTTAGCTAGTGTGCATATGGGTTTTTTTTTTTTTTTCCAGTGAAAACCAGCGGCCTCCGGACATGTCCAGGGCATCCAAGCACCTTAGCTCAGCTCCCGATAGCGCGCACGCACACACACTACACACCCCTTTTGGGTCCATCTTGGCGCCCTGACTCCCGCCCTGACGCTGACCGAGCGACCCAGCGACTCCAGGAAAAGCTGAGGGGCGGTGCTTGCCCCAGCAGGCGCCTCTCCATTCCATTTCCATTTCTCATCCTTTGCCTGCGAGAAGAAAAAAAATTGCCCCCCCCCCTTCAACTCTTCCCCATCTCCATCACAAACGATCCCGACGAACAAGACGACCGTGTTTTGCCCACCGCTAAACACGCCCCCCTGCGACGTCTGCTGGCATCTCGAGATTTCCGTCTCGTGCATCTGACAGAGATCCCTCAACACTCGACAGAAAAAAAAAACCAAACGAGCTACCGACGACGCCGACCATTCCCTCGCGCCCGCGCCTGAGCCTGACCAGCCGCCCCAACAACAAGAAGCCCACCAGCGAAAGAGCCACGAGGCCCATCCCTCCCCATCACTCTGTGATCTGACGATCGAGGGCTACCCTCGCATGCAATATTCAGACTCACTATTGTTTTTTTAACCCTCACACGGCGACGACTGCGTCCTCTGACCGACGCATACCCTTGTGACGAGAAACACTCGCTTGTCAGGTCCCCGCTGCTAGCTGACGGTGTTTTTTTTTTACCCTGACTACTTTCCCCATCTCTGACGCCTGCTCTCCGCCGCCCTCTACTGGGACCCGCCGACAGCAAACTACACCCAACCCCCGGTGGCCCCCTGTGGCAACCTTTGACGACGACTCTCATCTGAGTTCCTGACTTGCACGATTCTTGTCGTGTCTATACCGACGCCCAGCACAAACTCGCACAGTGATCGCCTGTCTATTGCGCGCTGAAACCACCCGCTTTCCCTGCTCGGAAGCCCCCCAAGGAGACGTGATCACTTCAGGTACGTTTGTTGTGTGTGTGCAGTGCGTGCGTGTGCTTCTGCCCAACCGCGTCGCTTTCCTTTCCCCTCATTCTACTCTCAATACCCGCTCTGTCATTTTTTGCCGTCTCTGCAAGGAATCCTCCACAATCGCTTTTCTCGCCGATTATACGATTTCAACATTTTGTTCATAAAAATTTTTTTCATCCCTACTCGTCCTCGATCTCGCGACACCCGGGACAATATGTTGCATATTTTCTCCCGCTTTGTCAACCCTGTTTAATAATCCATACCCTTGCTAACTAGGACGCTGCCCAGATTCACGAAGTGTATCGACTTGCCATATTGGCCGCCCATCAACCGATCCTTCCCTGCGATTTTTCTTGAACAGCGATCCGGTCTGCTGCTCTCTCCCTCCCTCCCGCAGCCTCTCTCTCGACTCCTTAGGGCCCGCTCTCCTGGGCACACTCCTTTAAGATGGCAGACCAACACGAGGTCGATCTCGACTCTATAATCGACAGACTGCTCGAGGTGCGCGGCAGTCGTCCCGGCAAGCAGGTCCAGCTTCTCGAGGCTGAGATCCGTTACCTCTGCACCAAGGCCCGCGAGATCTTTATCTCTCAGCCCATTCTTCTCGAGCTTGAGGCTCCCATCAAGGTCTGTTTTCCCCCGCGCATACCATGCTTCACACCACCAGTTTTGAATTCCCCGTGGCATCCAGGGGGCAGATACGTCATCTGAGGGGACCAAGTTGCTGACTCACTGGATGTCGTGCAGATCTGTGGTGATATCCACGGCCAGTACTACGATCTCCTCCGTCTCTTCGAGTATGGTGGCTTCCCTCCAGAGGCCAATTATCTCTTCCTTGGTGACTATGTCGACCGAGGCAAGCAGTCTCTCGAGACCATCTGCCTTCTTCTTGCCTACAAGATCAAGTACCCTGAGAACTTCTTCATCTTGCGAGGTAACCACGAGTGCGCCTCCATCAACCGAATCTACGGTTTCTACGACGAGTGCAAGCGCCGCTACAACATCAAGCTGTGGAAGACGTTCACCGATTGTTTCAACTGCCTCCCTATCGCCGCTATCATTGACGAGAAGATTTTTACCATGCACGGTGGTCTGAGCCCTGACCTGAACTCGATGGAGCAGATTCGCCGGGTGATGCGCCCCACTGACGTATGTAGCTATTCGGTTACCCCGGTGCTCCCGAGTCCTGTTGGCGACGCTAACATTGTCTAGATTCCTGACTGTGGCCTCCTGTGCGATCTCCTATGGTCGGATCCTGACAAGGATATCACTGGCTGGAGTGAGAACGATCGTGGTGTGTCGTTCACTTTCGGTCCCGACGTGGTCTCGCGATTCCTTCAAAAGCACGACATGGACCTGATTTGCCGAGCGCACCAGGTCGTCGAGGATGGATACGAATTCTTCTCCAAGCGTCAACTCGTCACCCTGTTCAGTGCCCCCAACTACTGTGGCGAGTTCGATAACGCAGGTGCCATGATGAGTGTCGACGAGAGCTTGCTCTGCTCATTCCAGGTTTGTGTTCTCCAAGCTTTCTAGCATCGATACAATTTATACTGATGGTATTGCTCGCGCAGATCTTGAAACCCGCAGAGAAGAAACAAAAGTATGTGATGCATGGGTTAAGAAACGCAAAGCAAACCCAACCTCGAACCCGATCCCGATAGGGAAAAATGGGCTCAGTGAAGGAATTTCATGCTAACAATGGTTCTTAATCTAGATTCGGCCGACGTTAATTGCAAACTCCTCGATCGACAGACGACGAACGCAACCGAACGATTTGACCTGAGCCCCATCTCCCACCGAGGGCTCTCTTTTCTTCCAATCATCTCACACCTCGCACCTGCCGTCGGGTCCGGCACCAAATGTTGGTTCACTAAGAAGGGTGTCGGATCTAAACGCATGCCGACATGTGGTGCTTCCTCTCTTAACTCTGCGAAACCCGAATCATCTCTAATGCCTATATGCGAACTTGATTACGGCAAACGGCTGTCTCTTAGCTCACAGATAAAAACATAGCACAAAAAATTTGACTTCCTACACAACTCCTCGAGGCCCATGCAAGTCGAACGGCTTCTCTCTCGCCGTTGCCTAAATTTTGCGTAGATTGGTCTGTGGATTTGGAGGGGAAATGTGCTTTTATTTTATTTTTTTCCACGTGACGAGACAATTAATTGCGCGAGTGGAGAGGGTGTGCTGGTGGTAGCTGAGGGCCTGTTGCATGCTAGAGACCAACTCGGGAGGGATCTTTTTGTTGCGAACATCATCATGTATAACTGTTTTCCGGGGAAGGAGACTGGGGGAAGCGGGGTCAGTTACGGGATAGGGACTAGTTGTCGTAAACATTGCCAAGAGTTATGATGACGAGCGAAAAGTGTCGGAGTGTATGAACGAAAATTTGTTGTTTCCAAAGACAAGGCTTTCTAATTACAAGGTTTCTTTGGACATGACCGGTAGGAAGACTGCATGCCCTTTGGCAGTTGTGGATGCGCGTGCGCAACATGCAAGTTGGCAAGCATCGTGTGTGCTTTGGTCATCTCTGATGAGATGTCTGTAAAAACAAGGCATGCCATTTGTCAATCTCCAAGGGATGGAAGAAGGACGTAGGGAGACGCCAATCAAGTTGGTTATGACGAATTATCGTGTATGAGCCACAATATGTCTCTTCTGTCCTCTGGTCAACAACGGCTTTTTTTTTGGGGGGGGGGGGGGGGGTTCCCCCCCCCCCCCCCCCCCCCCACCCCCAAACCAACTACCCTTTGATTCAAGGCCCTGGAAACCGAACCCGAAATGAAAAGGGGGGAGGGGCCGCGGGCGGGAGGGGGGAGGGGGGGGGGGGGGGGGGGCGGGTAGGCCCTGGGGGGAAGGGGGGGGGGGGGGGGGGGGGGGATGCAATTGTTTGTGGGGGTTTTGGGGTGTTTTGGTCCCGGGTGGGGGAGCGGAGGAGCAACGTGC
>JAHVYB010000344.1:0-25409 GCA_020623695.1 Calonectria henricotiae | reverse complement strand
AAACCCCAGTGGGGAAAAATAACTAGTTACAATAACCCTTTTTTACCTATTTCCCTGGGCCGGGGGCTGGTGCGGGGAATCGAACCCCGGTCTCTGTGAAAAACACAGCGCGCTGACCACTGCACTACACCACCAGGGTTATAAATATAAAGGAGTAGTTTCTTAAGGTCCTAGGAGATAGGAATTAGTATATTTTTCTGCTAAAAAGTTATAAATTCTTACTAAGAGCTTCCTAAACTATTAATATAGATAGTATAGCTTTTTTATAAAAGGTTAATTTATATATAATTAGTATAGAATTTAGTAGCTATAAGGTAGGGTATATTATTCTATAAAGGAGCTATTATAGGGTTATAAGATTAGGTTTTTTAGATTAATTTTAATTATAGCTATAATATAATAATATTATATAGTAATAAGATTAATAGTAATATAGGATATTTATAGGAATAGCTTACTAAGCTATTTCTAGCTAAGGTATTTAATATATTACTATATTTTCTTACTTATAGCTTATTAAGTATAATCCTATTCTTTCTTTTTAAATATAGCTATAAGTATAGTATAAAGGTATATAAGGTTGCCTATATTAGTAAGAAGAAAGCTTTTTATATTTTTATAAGCTATTTCTAGTAGGCTATTAATCTATTAGCTAAAGTTATAATATATATAAATAAAATAATAAGCTTATTATATCTACTAAAGTATATATTCCTTAGAAATATATTTAAGGATATAATTTTAGTATTTTCTATAGATAAAAAGTATTACTCCTTACTTAGCCTTAAAATTAGCTTTTATTTCTATATAAATAATATATTTTTATACCTTAAATATACTAAGAAATAAATAATTAATTAAAATAAGCTTCTTTTTTATAGATAAAAGAAGTATTATTTTAGCTTAAGCTACTTAAATTACCTTTGCCTTAGCTTAGGCTATTTTATAGGTATAATTATTAAATACTTTAATTATACCTTTATTATTATTATTATTTATTTTATTATTTATTTTATTATTTTTAGGAATATTAAAATTATATTATTAAAAGAAAATTTTACTTTAAATATTAGTATTAATATAATAAATATATAGTTATTATTAAATGTAAAAAAAGGGTTTAATAAGTATATTTTTAAGAGTAAATTATTTATTAATAATAACTATAGAAAGTAATAGTATATAAAGTAAGGTTTAAATAAAGCTAAGTTATTTATAGAGCTAAGAATAACCCTCTTTATATTTATTATTAATAAGGCTAAAGCTAAGATTAGTAACTAACTTTTAGTCTATAATACCTATAACCTAGAAGAAATATATATTAAATTAGTTAGTTTTATATATATTATTAAGTCTTAATATTTCTAAAAATTACTTTTATATTTATTTATATTAAGAATAAGTCTAAAAGATTACCTTAATTTTATTATTATTATATTAAATTATATATTAAATCTTCTTTTACTAAAGATATACTATCTATACCTAGATAATAATAAAGCCTTAAAATACTTCTTAATATAGCCTTTAGTAGTTATTATAAATATCCTTAGGCTTAAAAAATAAAGGCCTTAGTTTAGCTTACTATAAAGTATTACTAACCTTTTGCAAAGGTATAATTAAGCTATTATAAAATTAGATTTAATACTCTTTATATTAATTAATAGTTTACTTATAATAAGCTATATATATAAATAGGTCTTTAAAAGGCTTATAATTATAATAATATTTAGTAATTATATAGCTCTAAAAGCTATTAGCTTCTTATAATATTTTAATAATAATTTTAAATAGATAATTAATCTTATAAGTTATAATTTTCTATATTCTTATATTTAAAGTTCCTTATTTATAATTATAATTATAAATTAAAGTAAAATAAGTATAAATTAATATATTATTAATTATTCTCTTAGGGCCTAATCCTTTTTTAATAAAAGCTCTTTTATTATAATAAAAAAATACTTAAAAAAAGAAAAATAGCTCTTTAAATAAATTAAAATCTAATAATAATAAGAAATATAAAATCTATAATATTAACTTAAAAAAAATAATTCTATTATTATTAAGAAAGTATAAAATTTAATATATATTATTAATTAATTCTAAAGAATTAGGAAAATTATTATAATTAAATTTAAAGTTAATTATTATAATATAAATAATATAAATTAAAAGTAAGGAATATATAAAGATAAAAAGAGAAAGTTAAGTTATAGAGTTATTATTAGAGCTATAATTTCGGTGGAATAATATTAATCTGCCTAATATATAAGCTTATTATACTAACTAGTAATAGCTATTATACTAAATATTAATTCTTAATATAAATTAATTATATCTATTTAAGATACTAATATATAATAAGCTTACCTACTTTAGAGGCTACTACTAATATTAGTAAGATTATTATAAAAGCTATAATAATATACTAATAATATAAAGCATTTTCAAAAGACTAGCTTAGCTAAATAGAAAAATATAATAAGAAGAAAAGGTCTAGCTACTATATAAGGCCTATAAGCAAGTTTATTATAAATATAAGACTTCCTAATATTTAGGCTTAATAGAAAGCTTTCTTAAAGGTAATAATAGAAAAGGAGTAATATATATAGCTATAGTTAATTAGAAGCCTTATTTTAAAGGAAATAAATAACTTTAAGGTAATATAAAGAGCAGTAAAAGCACTCCCAAGAGATATATTATTACCTAGGCTAATATTTAACTAGTAGCTTATTAAAAGCAATAATAAAAACTACTATATATCCCTAGAGGTAACTTAAAAGGAATATAATAATTACCTTAGCTAAAAACCTACCTTATTTATTTTATAAAGCCTAAGAATAAGCTATATAAGCCCTAAGACTAATTATTATAATAGATTAAAGCACCTAGCCTAATAATAATAATAAGATTTAATTTATAAGTATAAAAATCTTCTAAGATAATAATAATAATAATATTAAGCTCTATAAACTTAAGAAACTTAATTATAAGGTAATTCCTACCCTAGAAATACCACTAGAAATAATATTATTATTACCTATACTATCCCTTAAACCCCCTAATAATATAAATAATAATAATACTATAATATTATACCTACCCACCAAAAAACTAAAAGAGAGTAATTATAGGAGAGTTATAAAAGCCCTAAAGTAAATATATAACTAATAGGCAAAAGGGGGGATCAATAAGAAGATATAATCAACAGGATCAAATATAATAGCCAAAAGCAAGCCCCTTAACCTAGGCAGCTTAATTAAGCCCAAAAATGCAATTTCCATAGTTTTTATTAATATATTTATTTTCAGCAGTTCCTTGGCTTTTAAAATATAGCATTTTTATATTTTAAGACCAAGAAATAACTATAAATAGGAGTCTAAAAGCTTATAATCAAAAAATAGTTTATTTTGCAGCTTATTTGAGCCTCGGTCTATTATATCGGATTAACATGGCTATATCGGGGTTTTGTGACCAACCTCAGAGAGGTTGGCGGGCGGTCAAGCCCCACAACGCCAACAGGTAGTAAGAAAATGATCGAAATGTGACTCGGACTATCCTCGGCTAGTTAGAGACACGTATAAATGGGGCTTAATATGTTGATTCGGGAATAACTCGTCTGAGATCCATCTAGCCGCACTTATAAACTCCCTGAAGTGCCTCGATTATCTTTGCGTATCATACCTTAGACCTACACGCTCACAGGCCAGCGAGATGATCTACTGTTCCTGAGTCTAGTGGCAAGTCAAGAGTACCTAGTTTTATAACACTGACGAGGTTCCTGACATGCTCGTTCGACTCGGCGTGGTCTACTTTTAGCTTGACCTGTTCTGTATCCCATAATAAGAGTATGAGGAGCAGGGATAGAAGATTGTATAGCATGCATCTATTTTAACCGTGGTTTGGCCTGTGTAGCCCGGCTCAACGCTGTACATATTTGTGGGGTGCTTCAAAAGATCCTCGTCTATGTGGGCTTTCGGTATCTCAGCAACGTGTGCAGTTTGGAGAAAATATTTCCCAGTCCAGACAACTACAGGCCGTGACTGCTATTGGAGGAAGGGCTGAGGCAGTTAGGCTATTCCTCCCGGTGATGCAACTGGAAAACGTTTCACTATCGTCAAACGGCGAACCATAAGAAGAGCCAACGTGAAGAAGAGACTAGTTTGCTCAAGCTATATGGCCAGGGGACGAGTTTATTAACAGATGTTTGTCATGTTCCACTTCCCGCCACCGACGTCGCTACGCAGAGTCTCACTCCCCCAAACACAATCAGCAATATGCCAAGAGCAGCATTTCTCCAGAACTTCAAATCCACGCCCATATTTCATAATATTACTTAAATTATGAATATTTGGATGCGAATAATCGTTCATGATACAAGTTCTTTGGTTGGCATGAGCCGGTAGAACCAAAGGCAATAATTGCGATGAACATGTGCATTTGTTGTTACATGCAAGGGAATGAATTGATATAATTTGATTGACATGAAATTCCATTACCAGCAATGAATATGATGTAAAGTCATCTCCAAAAGAATTCAGTGAGTAGTGCTTAGTGCCAGGATGCATAGCAAAAGATATAAACTTCACTTACTCAATGATATGAACAGTGCTGGCTTTATCTGGGAAGAACAGAATCATCATTTTCCAGCAGAGCCTTTCAGTATTTCTATGCAAATGTGCATAGGGCTGACCAAGTCAACCGTCATCTGCGCAATAGCCTTTATTGGATGTATAAATTGTACGGCTAAAGCTAGAGCGGGTCAAAGGATGTCGATTTAATGCCCATGTATTCGATCTGTTTTAGTGTCTTAATATTACATTATAAAACAAGAGGAATTTCGTTATCTATTGTTCTAATTGATGCTCTTACTTTATTAGATATTCAGTAAATAAATAGAGACTCTGACATTTTTGTTGTACAAACGGCATTCCAGGGGGAAAGCTGCTTGTGCGATAGAGCTCGGCAAATCTCATATACTGTGGGCCTACAGCCAGTTGATGGTAAAATCTAAATTTAGCCAGGCAAGATTGGCTTAATCATGCACTGGAATAGAAAACATGGCTAGAGCCTGTTAGCCCCCTACCCGTTGGAGCTTTCAGCACGAGGGTTGGGTCGAAAACAAACATGGCGAGAATTGAGCGATTTGGATGATCTGGCATATTCGAGTAGATACTTATCATTCGGCGCAGGTGGCAATTTAAATTTGCAAGCTTCCCAGACGCTTCACTTTCAGAAACGCTCTTGTTAACCGCTAACTCTGTGGAAAACAATAAATAAAGTTAAAGTCAAAATGCGTGGCAAACCTCAACTTTGTTTTATTAAACAGGCTAAAGGACGGTTTTAGCTCGGTGCAGGCCCGCGGCTGGAATGAGCCGAGCTCGAGAACCTGAAGCGGCTGGAATGTGCCGAGCTCGAGAACCTAAAGCGGCATGCTCCCCAAAGACGCCACGTATCAAGGTTTGAGCGCCTGGGTAGCGGGCGTATCAAACACAAAAATACTATTTTATACCGGACAAACATATTTCTGAATTAAATAAATATTTCGATTCTATTATTAAGCTTATATTTCTTAAATGCATTATTTGTTTACTTTTGTGTTCCTTTTTCTTTTTGTCCATTGTTCGTTCTCGTCTGCGCCATTGACGTTTGCATCGTTTTGAATCCTCCTATCGGGCTTTTTAGTTCATAAATTGCCATTGGACCAAGAATTGGGAAATCTTAATCAGATATCTAACTGTATGCGATGATTGTGGCGAATGGTCGAGACTCGAATCAGGGTTTGTGGCTATTGTTAGTCTCCTCGCCAAGTGCGTCTGGTAACTCGACTGCAACATTGTCTACATACTTACAGGTTGTATTGCCTTCAACAGTAAACAAAATAGAATAGAGAGATCAATATGGCTACGTATTGAATGGCTCATGTGAATATTTTGGGATTTCTGCGCGTCTAGTCTATTAAAGAATAAAAAGAAAATGGTTGAATTAGTATTAGCAAAATTTGAATTACATCACCGGTTTAAGAAAAGTTTATCTTCCTTTTGCATGATTGCGGTTTAGTTAGGATGATTAACTTTACCCATATTTGAGTAACTTGCCCCTCTACGTTGCAATTTGGGCCTCGACCGCGCAGAGGTCGATGAAAAATCACTCAATAAAGACTACATTGCCAGCTCCGGGACGCAAAAAATGCTACTGACTGACATCCAACAGCTGCTGCAAATCCAACACCTCAATCTTCTGATCAACCATGAAGGATATATCTGCCCTCACATTCATCGTCTGTATAAACCACCAGAACTTATAAGTCGTATTAATGCCAATCCTTTGCCTAGATCCTATTATGGGCACTTGCGGGACCTTGTCTTCTATTCATCATCGCTCGGCTGGCCGTGCGCACTTGGAAGAAGTTATGGGTATTCTGGCAATCTGAAGCATGGCTAGTTCTTGCTACTATAAACTACATTTTTCTTGTCATTGGTACGACCTATTGCTGGGCAAGAGGTTTAGATGATATTGGAAACATACAGAATGTGGGATGGAATAGGGTACGTTTCTCAATAGCTTGAATGCTATCCCATTCAGAGAGCAACTTCCCCTCAGTAGGAAATTGTATTGTCTCTCAATTACGATATAATCACTGACTAAGAGACGGTCAATAGTGGCAATGGATTACGATATTTTCGAGTGAGATTGGGTACTATTTTCCAAGATTTAGCCTTCTTGCCTTCTATAACGAACTCTTCCCAATCTCCGAAGAACGACTCAGGAAAGTGTTATACGGAGTAACCGTATTTACGATTATTTCATTTCTTATCGCCTTCTTTACAAATTTATTTTGGTGCGGAATACCGATCACCAAAAATTGGTACTTTCACCCATCTCTTCTGTTCTGCTACAAAGCTGACATTTCTCCTCACAGGCATATTCCTAGCATCCAGCATTGTTCACTTATTCTTACTCCGGATCCCTTTAAAATTACATGGCCTTTTAACATTACCTCCGAAATACTTGGTCAGCACAATATGCCTTGTACGATTCAATTTCCTGATACTAATGTTTAATTATTAGTATTCATATTGCCATTTGGCTTGCTTCACAGGTTAAAAAAAACACCCAAACGTGAAAAGATTGCTCTGGGCGGCCTCTTTAGCATTGGGATTATATCAATCGCATTAACCACGGCGCGGTTTGTATTTGCTATTGGATCAATCTGGTCATATTCAACAAGTAGGTTTCCAACTGACAAGACAATCAAAATGTACTAATCAAAATACAGCTGTTGTAGGGTCCGCAGAAATTGTGGGACAAATCATCGTATGCGCAGCGCCAGCGCTACGGCCGTTGCTACCGTTTATCACTAAGGGCTGGTCCAAAGTTACAGGAGTCATAAGGGGCAAGGCTACGAATTCTGATGATGAAAGAACTTTACATGGTTCTTATAGTAGTAGAGGAGGAAGAGAGAAAGAATTGGGTCAGAATGCCGACGGCAATTTTCCTGAACTTGCGACATGGCACTCAAATGAGGGAGGCAATGCTGACCTTGGGCCACATCGCCCACAAGAGATACAGCACTAAGAATTAATTACAGAGAGGAGCTCAAATATATAGTTTGATAGATAGTTAATACATAAAATGAAGTATGGTTGGTTAAGCTTCATTATTGCTGCTCTTATCGAGAATTAGTACCTAAATATGATTCGTTGTGCCAGTCTGCAAACACAATCTGTCAAGCATTTCTTTGAAAATTGCGCTAGAACTCATTATGCCGGAGAAAGCTGCCTTAAAGATCAGGCTTGATGGTATGAAGCCTTGTCTCAACCTTTTAAACAGGGCATTTCAAATTTGTTTTACGCAGATAAAAATACTTGGAATTACAACGCAGTGTCCTTCTGCTAACACCACTTGTTGTTTGCAAAAACCTCGGATTGTGATGAACCAATTTTATCAAATATTCATGGTATAACAATGTTCTTCATTATAAATACTTGGTATTTAAATAAATCAAGCGAGATACTTGCCTATCATATTACATCTTCTGAATCCACTTGTCTACAAGAGCAGCAATCTCCAAGTTATTCTTCTCAACATGCAAGAAGTGTCCATTACCATGAACTCCCACATTAGCCAGCTTAATCCACTCAGGACTACCACCAGCCTGCTTCAAGAAAGCAATAACACAATGATCATAAGTGATGTGGATTGAAGCCTCACCCGTTAGGAGTAAATAGGGCACTTTGCTAATATTAGGAAGTGTGCGAGCCGGTTCTTTTTGTAGGTAGCAGTTACGGTGTGCCAACGTCTCATTCCCTACAGATTCAATCTCAAGTTCTGTGCGAGGAATCAGTGAACGAACCTTTGGAGAGGAGATGATATGGGTGAACTTTAACGTACCGGATGACATGCTGAGAGCAGGCTTGTAATCCACTGGGGTGAAGGTCAGACCCCAGGGGGAACTAGAGTAGCCACCTAGGCCCTCAGCATAGCTCCAGAAAGGTGATGTAGCAGTCTCGAGGTTGATATTTCCAGCGATATACTCTGGGCAATCGTTGGATAGGAGGATGGGATTTCGTCCGCCGAGTGAATGAGAGATAAGGAAGGCTTTTTCACCAAGGAGAGACAGCAGCTCACATCCTGCGGCACGAAGCGTGTTTTCTTGGTTTGCAAAGTTTGTAGTGAGTGGAATAAGAGACTTTTTGAACTGGTCATAGATCGCGTCGCCCTCAACTCCCGTGCCGGGCCACTGGGTGTGGAGCTTGGCTTGGGGGTAAGTGTTGTAGTTTTCAGGGGCGGTGAAGTATTTCATGACAGTCTCAGTAGCCGAGCCAGAGACCATTGTGAAATTGGCAATATGGTTTTCAGAACTACGACCGATGGCGGCATTGTCGACCAAGTAGACAACATAGCCCTTCTTGATGAAATAGCTTGCCCACCCCTCACGATTGTCTGGAGTATTGAGCCATGTACTTCCCGCGAGGCCGCCGCCGTGGAAGAAGACCAATGGATGCTTTTGAGTCCAGCCGCCAGTGGGTGTCAGTTTTTCAACATAGAGTTGGTCGATCGTGATGGTTCCAGAGGTCCCCTGCGCCGACTGCCCACCAATGTAGAAGAAGTCACGCTTGTAGGCCACCTCGGGCGAGCTGCACTTCATGTTGATGCCATTGGTGGCTGTGCAGTTGACAGCCGCATGCTCCTCGGCTGGTCCTGCTAGAGCGGCGCCGAGGAACAACAGGGAATGGAGAAAGACACGGACCATTATAATCAGGTTTAGGGAAGAATAGCGGCTTTCAGCAAAAGCTTAGATAAGTATAGATGAGTGACTAGTAGTTGGGTTATTGCAAAAGGCTGAGGTCTAAACTGTGGGGGGGAACCGGTCAAACTTGTATTTTGGGTAGAATAATGAACCATTTCAGAACGGGTGACATACGCGCCGCCACCTTACACAAGTTCTCCACATCTCGAGTCTTTAACGGAGCGAAACCCATGTTAGTAATTAAAGTGCTGCAAGAAAACGGTCAGGTCTCCTGGTCCAGGGGTGGAAAGGGACAGTCTGTGGAAGTTGACCCAATAGGTAGGTCTAAGGGCACCATAATATTCTCCACAATCAGCGTACCGGAAATTTACACTCCACTCCTTAATATGTAGATAACGTGGTTGTTGTGGACCCCCATCCTTGCCTGCGGACAAGGTATCCTAGTTTGGTGAAATCAATAGTACGGAGTACGGAGTACATTCAATGCCCAGTGCAACCAGGAAATTATCGGGTCGCTTAAGTATTCCATAAGGGGTGGTGTGATTTTTTGGATCCCAGCCGTTTTTTTTTATCATTTCCCTCTTTAGATCTTTGTCTTCCGCAAATCTGGGCAAAATAATCAATATTTTCAAGGATTTCCCATTAATAGAGTCGCATCGTCAATCGGATCACTTCATTTTTACCTTGTGCATTTTCCCCAGATCTTAAACTAGCTGCACCTGAATAAGCTTATGGCTCTACCGTTTCTTAAATACTAATATTAGGAGTATCACACCCTTGGTCTGGAGCTCTTTTCATATACAAAAAGTACTGCGTCGGTATGGATGCACCCTCATGTCTAGCCTAATGCCAGTGTGTTCGTGACCGCGAGTTTATACGCAAGGATAAGCAGGAAACACCTCACATGGTGGCATATGGTACATGGGGGACTTATGGTACTTCAATAGGTTTCGTAATCCTGGGAGTCTTGCATAATACCAAATAGCTATGATTCCAGATGCATTGAGATGCTCTTTATTTTGAAGCTATGAAAGGGATCTGTCTAGTTCTCTTATAGCTGCTGTTATAACTGCCGGAGGCTACCGCTGGAGGCGGCCACCGGCTTCGAGGTCACAAGGCTCGATCGACATGACAATCACGACTTGGCCTTGATGCTCAATTTGATAAGTTAGGCTCGTGTGTTGTTTGGTATGGTGCTTTGGGGCAGACTCCAGTCTTGATTATCTTCCTATTACGTTAATCTTGATGCTGACTATTCCGGGCACCGTCATGACCTACGTAACAGCTGCCGGTTGAGGCTATTGAGACCACCTGTGAGTTTTACATACAGCCACTACCGGAATCTCATTTTCAGCAGCATCTGTTAGTAGCTTGGCAATATGCTCATGATGGTCTGTGATTTTTGAAAAGGGCGCTGGAGACATGAAAAGTTCAATATCGTCGACTATACCAACAAGGCAGCCCTAGACCAAATTTTGACGCGAAACATTGCCCTAGGCTAGCGTTTCAATGATAATGGCTGTTTTCTTATAGCTCATCGAAAACCGCGCACCAGCACCCATCAGATTGATACCAGAACCTAGATTGACGTGACGGCTGGGAAAGCAAGCCACAGCTTTTCCCATAAAACAATCATTAAAGATAAAGAAATCAGCCACCAGACAAACCATGCACACACGCCTTATACGAAGATCCCTAATAGTCCACACACAGATGTGACACCGACAACATATGTGATTGTGCTTGATTATCGGCTCTTCGGCCTCAAATTCCTTGAGTTGATGCTATACCCCATTTCTTTTCCATGGTTGGTTAAATACCCAGCAACTGTGCATTGCCGCATCTCTTCGACCACCAAACAATAGTATGGCCAAATTCATCTTCAGCTCAGTGGGTGCCATTCTTGTCTTCAAAGAGGAGTAATTCAACTTTAATTTGTTCGTTTCTGACGGCTGCGAAGATCGGAATTGCAACAAAGTTGTCTTCGATATCCAAATCATTTCAATTCTTAATATGGCCGAACTTAGCAGCATGGAAAATTGGGTTTCGACGATTGACGTCTAGCTGATTGATTCAAACACATTTAGACTCCAATAATAGCTGTGCCATATCAGCGTTATCAGCAATTGTTGCCCCATGGAGTGGGGTTTACTGATTGCTGTCATCGGCCATGTTGTGGTTCAAACATGACAGATCAAGAATCGCTTTAACACCGGCAAAGTTGTGGCTGTCAGGAGCGTAATAAAGAGCATTCCTCAGTATAAATCCTGAAGTAATAGGTCTGCGTCATTCTTTATGAGAAATTTATTTATTTCAAATACCCCATCATTACCATATGATGAAGCATTACGGGGCCGCCTTCAAATGGTCGAGCGTTGATGTCTGTGCCCTGTTCAATCAAGAACCGTGCCTCGATATCGCATCGCCTTACCATCTCAGCCAGTAAAGTCGTTCCATCATGACATGTTGCATTGACATATGCCTCATACTCGACAAGAATTGGCATAGGTTCTACTTTTGCTATAAAAAAAACTTAGGCTTCCTCCATGTTGGTTCATAGCATCGACTAGGGCACATCGTTTAAGAAGATAACATAGCACTTCGACCTGATTAATAGCACGGCGACTAAGCTCTTCAGGTGATGGCCATGACGAGAAGGTTCAATGCGTAGTAGAAATTTAAGGATATTGACATTATTGCACTGGGCGGCAGCAAGGATGGTTTCCAGGGACTTTGACTGAGCCCAAAACTCATAGACGCGCTGCAAAGTGTCAAACCGCCTATTAATTACTGCCCAAGTTTTGGGCGCAGTGGGTCAGTACGTTGGTGAATTCCTATTGAACTGATAGAGGCGGGTGAGGATAAGGCCGCGTAGCCGGTGATTTGTACTGGAGAATGTGGCATAATCCCCTTCAGAATCGAGGTTCTTCCCAATCGCTTCGATGAGCTCCTTAGGTAAACCAAGGAGATTCATTACGGGAGCAATTTTTGTGCGTGACGTTTGGGATGAAGTAAGAGCAAAATGGATTGCAGATGGGCGTTGCTGGTGGTGGTTGTGCAACTGAATAACTCATACCACCTTGTGGCTGTCTCTCAGCTAATCAACGCTCTCAAGGAGATGTCTGCTAGTTCTCGAAATCCGGGTAGCCAGTATCGGTTAGTATCTTTATCTAATGTTTTTCAATAGTAAATATCAATGCAAAAGCATCAATTGAAACAATAGATAAGGCAATCCCTCGTGCCTTAGAGTGCAATTGTCAGACAATGAAGCGGATGGAATGGACATCGACGTTGATGGCCGCTGGCCGCTCGCCGCGGCTTTGGCCGTACGACTTGCCCATTCAACAAAGATTGTTGTGCAGGTGACTTGACCCAGTCGGCCCTATGCACCTTTGCAATTTCTCCGATGCATAGTCTTCTTAAGTTTGGCTGGGTAGCTAGTATAGTCCTTTATCTTATATACTTCTCATGCCAACTGACTTGATAGATAATGGATAACACCGATTTCTACGCTACCAAAAGTGGCAAGAAAGACGCCATAAGACAGGTGTGGGCTGGAGAGGCTCACATGTGAAAAACTGTTAAGGGTGGATGGACGCTGGGTGGATACTCGGGCCATTATTAGCCAAACGCCTTACTATCGAATAGGAGAGTTGAGTGGTGTTGTGTAATGAATTTTTGCCTGATGTTCTTTTATCTCTCTTTTCTTCTTCTGCCTGTTTTCCCCTTTTGTACTGATATTGGTGCGACAAAGTCGTTTAGTTTGCCTGATTTGATTTACAAGCTGATATAAATGTGTGCAATTGGAGCCCAATTTGATGTGTGTATGTGTGTGAGAGGGAGAAGGCGAGTGTGCCGTTGTTCAGTCGTGCTTGTATGATTGTTGTATCTAAGGAAGAGAAAAGAGAATAAATCAAAACTGGCTGGGGTAAGGCAGGAAGGCATTTCATATCGGTTGTTAGGATCAAAATTATTTCCATTGGGCTACATAAGGCTATTGGAGATATATTTCGATTTCTTTGTATTATTTCTATCTGCTATATGGCTACAATACAACGATCTTTTAGAGGAAAAACCTCGTGCTTAGGTTACCATCGGTATCAAAACCTCTAGGAGATATATATCCCTAAGTTGCATCCGCTCTCTGACGTGGAATAAGCTACTAGGGTCAGCGTTTGACGTGGCTAGCCAAATTGGCTTTGGTTGCTGCCGGATTCGAACCGACTGAGTTTGTCCCCGACCAAGGTATTGGAGATATATATTGGACTTAAAAGGCTATTGAGTATTGTAGCGTAACTGTTAACTTTGCTGTGTGAAGCTTATATTGTTCTGACTGGGGCCACGAATTGGATACCTCTGTGGGTTGAAGAACTGGACCTCTAGGACATCAAATAATAATTGTGTGCAATAACTGTCAATAAGGGATTGATTTATTTATTATTTTGATTGATGCTTTTGTATAAATATTTACTAGTGCTAAACTACGGATAAAAATACTACTGAAATTTGATATTAACTTAACTCAATGGCGGCTCTATTTGCAGTCAAAAGCAAATACATGAGCTTTACGCTGCCTAACCTTTAAAGCTTTGGCTGGTGGCCCCCAGTCAATGAAGAATGAAATCCAAATGTTGGTAGCTTATGAATAAAATCATTTCAGGAATCTTCCAAAACTATTGGCGTGGTAATATAGTCATTTATATCGGATTTCTGGATGGATTTTAACATCTCGGGCAATACCAACTCAAATGCTTCGGTGCTTAAATCATGAAATATCTTCCTTGATGTATACCCATTCTCAATATACCAGGCTAAATCCGATCTGACATGAATCTTCTCAAAGAGGTTTAAAATCTTGGGACACGCCCCTTCGTGTTTGGCTCCTTCAGATACCATTCTATGTCCGATTGATTCAATAGTATGTGGACAGTGAAGAAGAAGGTGATTATTGAATCCTAACCCCCGATGCTTTTCGTAACCACCTACTTCGGCATGCTTTAACTTGGCCTCGGCTAAAATAACACTTTCAAGAAGAGCTAAAAGTGATGGGGAGTCGATTAGCTTAGGCAGCTGGTATTTTCTGCCCAAAAGCTCAGATGCGGAACCTACAGTACAGTCGGTCGTTAGCTTAGTCCTTTAACTCCCAAGAGGCCGGGCAGAATAATTTTTGGCATTTTCTATCTTCTCTCTGAATACGTATGAATGCATAGAACAAGGGTGTCGCCTTCAGCAACGGAACTCCCTTGGAAAGTGATGGCAAACTCATTGATTTGGTTATAGGAAAAAAGCCCTTGCCAACCACACCGCTCTGAGAGGTCACTAAAAGCATTCGATGCTTGAATAATAACAGCTTTAAAAGCCACAGCAAAAGAATACCGCACAAGATCTTGGATCTCGGGGTTCGTAAATGCTTTGATTGTCCACCGAGCATAAGACTGCAAGACAATCGACTGAGCCCACCCCTCAATAAGAGGGCGCTGCTGTATGCTGAACGACATGATTTAGATTTTGATACAACCATGGGCTGCAGAAATAATTCGCCTTGCTCTAAATATACCTATTATTTGTCTCATCGTATTTTTATTATATTATAATCCTATAGTAATTTGTAGATTCTAGTAGAGTACTAGTCCAGATTCCCTAGACCTCCCTTCTTTTATTAATTCCTTTTTTTTATATTTATTTTATTCCAAATTTAAATATTTATATTAAATTATTAAGCTACTTATTATTATTATTTATATTCTCTATAAATCTTTTTTAAGAGTTATTTAGGCTAAGTCTTTTTTTTTTATAAATAACTAATAATTTAGTATTAATTTTAATATATCTTATTATTAAATAATAAATTTAATATTATTACTATTAAAGCTTTTTCTCTTAAGTAGCTTATACTTCTAAAAAATAAGCTTAATCTTAGTCTTAAGATATATAATATTTTAATATAATAAAAGCCTAATTTCCTTATTAAAATAATATTTTATATTATAATAAATTAAATATTAATAGCCTAAATCTCTTAATATATATATCTATATATAAAATTAGATTTAGGAGGAATATTATCTTTATAGATAAAATAATATTAGAATAATATTAGAATAATATTTTAATTAATATTATTTATAAATATATTTATAAGTATATTAAAGTATACTAATTCTAGCTATTAGCTATCTTTTTATTATATTTTATTTTTATTAGAAAAAGCTTTATAGTTTTTATTTTATATTACCTTTAAGCTTTTAAGGTAATTATAAGCACAAAAGCAATTATACCATAGGATTTAAAAATCTAAAGATTTAACGTGCTCTTTAGTATTGCTACCTTATTAAGCCGTCCCTCTCCTCAGGGGGACACAAATCACTTTTATACCTTGATACCTGTTATTTGTGTCAATACAATGAGTAAAGGAATACATGTCATTGATAGTGAGAGCGTCCCGATATTAACCCCCAGACCGAAAAAGTCGACCCGCTCGTCCGCAGGCTTCGAAAGAGCCCAACAAGGCTTTAGAAGATAGGCGAACATGGTGAAAACTTGTTATAGCATGATCAAGTGGTTTGTCTACTCCCACCTCGGGTGGGTAAAACCCGTGATATAATCCCTCGTAACATCGGTGTTGAGTCGTTCAACCAGGCTAAAAATAGCTTTACGCCGCAATCCTTTCCATTGGTCATCATGTGAGCAAACACAATAGCCACACGGGGAATTCCACAAAAATTAGTGGTCGGAGGCACTGCCTTAGCTGCTGCTTTAGTGAGAGTGTGAAGGTCAAAAGATCCATCTTCCCGAAGAGTAGCAACGGTCTTAAGGTTTCGTCTATCAAATCCATGACCTAGTTCAGTCAACATAAATTCTCCGCAAACATCAAAGTTCATAAGCCTTTTAAGTAGATTCGAAAGGTATGACCGGTGTTTGACAAAACCGGTTAGCGTGCCAATGAAAAGGTTGAGGTGGATTGTGGCAATGGTGAAAGCAATCAGGTCTCTGAAAACAATTACTTGATGGAATTAGCATATTGCGTCAAGTATGAACTTCCACATACTCACTGTCAAAATGCAAATCACAAAATGGCTTCTTGAGCTAGTGGATACCCTCGATAGTAAGCCTCGTGAAGAGCTTGAGTGAGCAGTTTACCAGGCGCACGCAAAGAGGGCATACCGCTTTGCTCGCACAACGACCTCGCCCTTTCGTAGTGTAGGGAAATTTTGTCTACAGTTTCTGGCATTTCTTTATCTTTCGCTTTGGACCATAGCCCCTCATTGAGGAGAGACTGAGAGAAGGTCATGGTGACGTTAAATGCTTACTTTTGTGTGATGGGCTTTGTCGTTTGTAGTGGTGATGCTTCGTCGCTGCATCGTTAATTGTGGGATATTTTATCCGTAATAAAACCAGGATATGAAAGAAGAAATATCGTACGCTCAAGATAGCACAGAGTGGGTCCGATTGGGCATCATTGATCAGTTCGTGGATGAACCCAGTGATCACTATGCATTGCCGGATAACAATCAACCACTGAAGACTACATTACATTAGAAGTAGGATAATCAATTTTTTCATCACATTTCACAAAGAAAAACTAGAGAGATAGGGATTCCGCACACAACAGCGGGGATTAGTTTCAGATATGAGGCCACAGTTAGCAACAGCAGCTATGAGAAACCTAGCTAGACCCCCTCATTGGACAGATCAAGAGCTTCGCAATTCACACGGAATCTTAGCTAATTGATATCTTTTTGAGCCTAGTTGCATGGAATTTGTCTGCTATAGTGTTGCATCGAAATTCATATCCCTTTGAGTGCGTTATAACTGCACTTGGGTCACGGGTAGGGGGGTCTGGCCAATTAAAGATCTTTAAATTAAAGGTACATTATTTCCCTCCTAATTTAGGCTATAGAATAAGTCTCAACAGTTTCTAGATCTACATAACGCTACATTACACTGTTGACAAAGATAGTTGATTCCGGAAGTCATTGATATCACACGAGATCACCTTGCTTTTGCTGGGGTCATGTGGGGCAGGGTACGTGGGTGCAGCTATAACGCACCCAAAGGGACAGACGTTTGGGATGACACGAGTCAATGTGATATTTGCCTTCTCTCCGAGAAATTGAGGGTGGGATAAATTTTGTAGGTTGGCATAAGGACAACACCATGTAAAATATCAACTTTATGAAAGGATGGATGTTTTTCGGGAGCAAAGAAGTCGGTACAGGCTTCAAATGAACTATCAGCGCAATTGGGCCGTTCCTTATCACCACATCGAAGAGACAACCGAGGTACTTCTAACCAAATTTCTGGACTGCACGCTGAGCTCATTTAAGTCGAAATATTGTTGTACCCCCATTGTATAGATAAATACGATGAATTCAATGGCACACGAATTGTCCAGAATATTACTCTATTCTGCAACAAATGGTCCATTAGCTGCGACTCCGCGGCCCGAGCTTCTGAACTTTGGAGATTTGGACGAGTTTATCCCCAAGCGCTGGCTCGAAGGTGACAACACTGGTGCTCAAACCCCATGCCGGGGAGAGATCAACTCTGAATTACTTGATGTGGGCATTTGACTGTGAACTGGTTGAAGAGATTGATGGCATGGAAATGGCTGTGGTGGGATTCTTGGCAATACAAAAACTGTTAACATTGGGTTAAAATCGATGGGATCATGGGTAGCTCAAGTAATCCAACGCGAGAGGTGATGCCATCAGAGGTCGCAGCCACCACGATTGTGGCAGTATTAAAAGCACAATAATTGTGACAGTTTCGGGGTTGGTTGATGCGGGGGCCAGATGCTTTCCGTCTTGTTGGGGTCTAGTCGAATACCACATGTCCCACGCATTTCAACAAGGGCATTGAAGATGAACGCAGCCTGTCAATGAGCCACGCGCGCCTGTAAGAAGCGACTGTGGGTGGAGTCCTCTGGGGTCACACGCGCGGGAACTCGACCGAATCCTACAAGCTTGCACAAACCATCAGCCGATAATCCAGTAGCCCATTCTTTCTCCGCGAAAAATACTGCGCTAAGGGGCCAGATCCGGAGAGTTATGCTTAATTTGTCATGGGCTGTGACAAGGGAGGGCATCCTCGTCTCAACTGACTACATGCGCACGAAATGCGGAGAAGAACCACTGTCAATGACACTCTATCCGGTTCGGAGGAAATGATCGCGATTCGAGCGCATAGAGTGCAAACCAACCCCCACACAACCCGACGGAGTAATCTGACTGGGTGCGCCACTCCTTTACCCCTGTTCATCCAATCATGCGCCAGGGCTATCCCTGCACTGGCGCACCCTCCGGCACAGTGAGGTCCGAATATCCACCACACGTATCCTTGCGTTTGCAGAAGCGAGTGGTAGGGGACGTGAATCAGAACGTGTGATGATTTGAGGTGGCGGGCTCTGGGAGCTTCTTATAGAAGGGCTGATATTGTCTGGATCCTCTCCTTTTCGATCCATTCTCTCCAATTCCAACTCTGCATGCATTTCTCGTCATTTTCACAATGAAGCCAAAGGTTTATCAGTTCCTCGTTGGAGTGTTTGCATCCTTCGGGTCTGTCCTCTTTGGTTACGATTTGGGTGTCATTGCCCAAGTCATTGCTTCTAAATCTTACCTAGACCTTTTCAATGTCAGCGGAACCGACTCTTCAACGTAAGGACTTCCTTTATCCATGCTACAAGACTCTACTAACACTGACGTAGTGGTGCCGTCGTAGCCTTGTTCACTGGAGGTGCCTTTTTCGGTGCTTGGTTCGCTGGTCCCACCACAGAGCGCTTGGGTCGACGATGGACCATTGTTGTTGGGAGCATCATATTCCTCATCGGAGGAATTTTGCAAACCGCTGCGCCTAAGATTTCTTACCTGATGGCAGGCCGCTTCTTATCTGGCCTGGGTGTTGGATTCCTAACCATGATCATTCCGTTATACCAAGCTGAAATTGCTCATCCTTCAATCAGAGGTAAACATGAAGTACATATCAATGAGACGAGATCTCTGCTGACTTCATGACAGGAACGATAACTGCTCTTCAACAGTTCATGCTGGGTATTGGATCTCTCATTGCCTCATGGGCCGGCTGGGGAACTTTTAACGCTTACACCGATACCCGACAATGGCGTATCCCTCTGGGCATCCAGAACGTTCCTGCCCTCTTTCTTGGAGCTCTAATTTTCTTGTTCCCCGAATCCCCTCGCTGGCTCATTGACAACGGGAAAACGGAAGAAGGACTCAAGACTCTTGCTCGACTGCACAGCAACGGCAATGTGGATGATCCCTGGGTTCGCGCCGAGTTCGAGCAGATTCAGGAGAATATTGCTAAAGAACACGAGGAGGAAGCAAAGTCCTACTTGGATCTGTTCCGTGACTTGTCTACCTTCCGTCGACTTCTCATTGCCTGCGGTCTCCAAGCATCAATTCAAATGACTGGTGTATCTGCCATCCAATACTACTCTGTCAAAATCTACGGTCAAGCAGGAATCGGACCTGGAGATGCCCTCAAGTACCAGGCTATCAACTCTGTTATTGCTCTTATAGCCCAAGCGCTATGTATCGCTTATATCGATCGTTTCGGCCGTCGCTGGACTCTTATCTGGGGGAATCTCTTCAACATGCTGACCTTCATCATCGCCACCATCATGTTGGCCATCTACCCACCAGGTTCTGGCAGCGCTGCTCAAGGTTGGGGCTTTATTATTGTTACCTGGGCATACAACTTCTCCTTTTCTGCGACTTGCGGACCCCTTTCGTGGATCATTCCCGCCGAGATCTTCGACACTCGTATGAGAGCTAAGGGTGTTTCTGGCGCGACCATGATGTCTTTCGCTTTCAACACCATGATTGGTCAGGTTACAGGTATGGCAATGGAAGCAGTGGGATGGAAGTACTATCTTACGTTTGTCATTTGCAACTTTACTAATGCAGTGGCAATTTGGGCCTTCGTCCCTGAGACAAAGCAGCTACCACTTGAGGAGATGAATAGTCTATTCAGAACTATGCCATGGTTTGTTGCTGGGAAGGACCCGAAGCAGTACACCAGTGACTTTCAGGGAGACTTGGAGCGAAGAGCAGAGCAGTTTGATGAGAAGTTGGCAGCTACAGAACATGTTTAATGGTCTAGTTGCTTGCAGGAGGAAGTTGCTTATAAATAATCTATATAGTAGGATTGTCCTGAATATAGTATAATCCCATATATAAGTTGCTACGATACCTCTATTGCTATATTTTGTTACCAAAATATATATCTTTATTTTATATTACTAGCTTATTTTTATTATATTTGTCTTGATTTAATGCTATGTCCCTAGCATAATGTGAAAATGCGAGAGAAGAGAAACATAATTGGAGTGTTACGGTGGAAAAGGCGTTTGAAACTGGGGGTACGATTTTCTCAAACTCGGCTTCAACCAATAATTTCAACGATCTAAAACCGAGACCGTGATTTAAATTCTTTCGGTTAATGAAATATGCCACCAACCTGCAACCAGATGTCCATTTGATTATTCATAAGTTCTTAAAATCGATACATTGACCATAATTGATCGATAGTAATAACAATTAGGGTGTTATTTGATTTAAAGGGACTGAATACATTGTTTCGGGAATAAAATATCTGCTTTGTTAAGTCAGCTTAACCATACTCTCCTTTCAAGTGGAATGATCTAAATACTGTGATATAGAGCAAATAAATCTTTCAGAGTTAGTTCTGTCTTACCAACGGCGTGAGCCTCTTCAACATGACAATAGACAATTATACTGGCATCGGAGCCCAGAGCATCGGCCCCGAAGAAAAGATTCAGAAATAGTTTCCCATCTTATTGGACCATGTATGAATTAAATGCGGACAGACGAGACCAATTGTTTTAGGACTAGGATTTGATCTATAAAAAGAACTCGACTTTAGCTTTGGGTGCTAAACAGCCTGAAAAATGAAGATCTCTGTCAAGGTCCGAATGCTGGAGCCAATAGAGGCAAGAAATGGATATGGCTGCCGCTAGACCGCGGCTGGTGGCCACAATGACATCCCTCCGCTAGCCAGGTGAACGGCGCTGACGCCATGGCTTTAGAGCTTGGCGCATTTGGGTAATCATAGTTGGTCCTCCGACCTGTTTTGGCGGCACTCGGTACAACTTGTGGCCGCGCCAAATGGCATGTTCCTTGCGAAACGGGAAATACGAGGTTAGCAAATGCCTTAGCTTTCAACAGCATTTTAAGATGGAACATGTGGCTGAAAGGCAAGAGTCTGGCGCGTTTCTGCCTCTACTCACGCTGGCGGTGAGGCGGTATAAATCTAAGAATCTCCCACTCCGATTTTGACATAAGATAATCTTCCAAAAGACTTATAGAATCTACTCCAAGTCTTTATCACATCCCTTATTCGCTATGCGCTTATCACTTGCTGCAGGAGCCGCCACCCTCCTGGCCACTACCCAGGCGCATATCGACGGCATTTCCGTCCCCGCTACCATTAAGCCGGGAGAGCCATTCAATCTCATAATCCTCAGCTCCAACTTTCCTCAGAGGACCTATGACGTTGGAATTGCCATCGGGTACGCGGGAGGTGATGGATTCCGCGACTCGCTTGGTCAGGTTGCCAACTCATTCTACCTTGGGCCTAGTGCGTGCTCTGGATGGTATGCATGTGTTAGTACTGATAATTCACAGATGAATCTAACCTGGTTCATAACTTCAACAAGACAGTGACCATTCCCACATCGCAAGCCAAGGGCAAGGGTGTCATTTCCGCTAGCCTGCACAGCCTCCTCGGAGCTGCCGCTTTCCCTTCGCTACAGTTCTACAACATCTCCGTTATTTTTGGGTCCAAGACAAGCAAGGATTACAAGTCATAGTTTTGGGGTAGAGGGTTTTCGTTTTGCTGATGCAAGGAAAGAGGCTTTGTGCTGGCTCTAAAGCAGGGCTAGTAACACGATGCCACTTGGATAAATAGAGATACATGTGGTTTATGAGAGAATAAATATCAAGATGAATTTGAATGTTATCCTTTGAATTGCTCAATGAATATTTTAATACTCTGTTGAAGCGGGAGACTTAGGATTATAATTGAATGATTGCCGACTTAAAGACACTGAGAAATGGAAAGTGAAGGAAATCTAGTCTATAATTCGAAATCATCTAGCTTTAGTAAATATTTCACTTTTATTTATGAGGATCTATCTTTTACTTAGAAAGAAAAATCTTTCCCCAGTATGAGGCACATGCGTGCAGTTAACACCTGGCCAACTTGGCGTCTTTCCTTCGTTGGAGGCAGCGAAGGGACAAAATTAGCCAGTCGCATGGTTTGTTGTTATGGATCCAACTACTCCAATGGAGCCATTCTCTTTTGAAAGCATGAGTTTATCAAGAGAGAGGACATAACATAGCGGTTTGCAATTGAGAAGAAGCCTGAAGGAAGACAACCAAATCTCGACGTATGTCGCATATGCCAAAAGAGCTTCAATCAATTGCAGCGAACACAACATGACTATCGATTGACAGCGAAATATTCTTTCTTAGCATTTAGAAACTACTCTCAGCTATACTACAGAATGTACTGAGTTATCTGACCTCTCAAATCAAAGTATTATTCATGTTCAACATTGCTACCGCCATTACCACCGTGTGCGTTGGAGAATATTGAGGAAACATTGCGGACCTCATAGTTCCGGTGTGTATCCAGTCATTATGTGTGGATGACATCTCCCACATGCCTTTGCACTGTCAGATAGAGTTGGAAAGTAATACAGGGATAAACGGGCACTAAATGGAATACTAGTAACCATAGGTTTTTTGGGTTATTGCGAAATAATACCGTAGGCTAGAATTTCGGCGCGATATGACGTGGGCGGAGCCGGAATTAATAATAAGTCCAAGCAAAACACCAAGTTAAGCAAATCAGCTCAACGGAGACCACTTACATCCCTGAAGCCTTGCCTAGGTTCCCACTTCGCCGTAGTGGTACATGTGGAATTGCTATCGGCCAACAATGAATGCACATGTGGTTAAAGGATCTTTACTAACAAAGCAAGGCGTGGTAAGCACCAGTGTCAGGCACCATGAATGACGGATGAGCTTTTCAATCAGATCACAATGTTCTGAGGGATCATTCTAAAAAAATATTTAACCACCTTAAACCTAAACTACTAAGTCACTTCTTCTCCATTATTAAATTCAATATTCAATTCAAATCACTCACGCATACACAACTCGATAACCCAGTTATCCGAAGATACCTAGAGCTTAATTTTGAACTTAAGATGTCCCAACGAGTGGAGCAGTGTATGGCAAGTTTTCGGCAGTTGATTGTATGTAGTCTCAAGGTTGTTCTGCCTAGAAGAGTAAAGTTAGTTGTATGGCGCGGGGCTGTATTTGCAATGCCACTGGTTGTATCCAAAAAAAAAAAAACGGTTGTGCTATAAAGGTGTACCTAGGTCTACTGCCTGGTTGAGCCCACGGCTGATTTTTTTATACAAAAGATTGTATGTAGTTACAGATGGGCGTTTAAGCTGCATTGAAGCACCGGTGTTCTATCCATGCGCAAAGAATACAATCGCTTCAGCGTACTATAATCAGTAGTAAAGCAGCATAATATCCTAAGATCGCAACTAGATACACAACTTGATCAAGGGCCGCTGCGATCAAGGCCACCAATATCACCTCTACTTAGACAACTATGTATAATTACAAGTCCGCTACTACTGGGATAACTATATCTCGCCTCAAAACTACCACAAACCAAGTGGGCAAATTATATGACAGGACCACCCCGGCAAGCTGCCAATATAATACATGATTTGCACGTTAAGTAGCTATTGACTACGAAAGAGCAAAATACTATGGTACCACCCGCAAGTTGGGCCAGCCTGCAAATTATGTGGTTCAAGAAGAGAGGTCAAGGGTTAATACTACTCAAAGGCGTGCTAAGGGGTAACAAGGTACATATAATCAGTGTGTAGAAGAATCCGCTTAATTCTACCAAATTGTATAATACTATTTATAGATATCAATGTTTAATCCACTCAGATAACAGTTCTTTATTATAATTTTCAGTCTAACTCCATAGGCACTGCTCTTAGACTCATACATCTCACAGCTTGAGAACAGGTCTCATGATTGGGCGGCGGGGAAGCTCTTTTATCCGTTTAGCATGCTTCACGAGAGTGGGAGCCTCTCATTACGCAAAGAGTCTTTGACTAAAAGTCGTAGACGTATCCTCCTGAAGTGAAAGTGCTAATTAAGACAGGAGGTAGTGTTGTGACCCTTCAAAGCTAACCTATCCAGTAGCCAGACTACTGGCGATGGCGGAATACTGGTCGAGGACTACTGGTCGCAGACCCACTTACTTGGTTATTAATTGGTGCGCTGGATTTCGAGCACGTGACAGCACACTAAAAAATCCTCCATTCCTAATGTCTTGTTTCCCAGTCACGTTCCCGGCCATCTGAAATACAGCATCGATGGGTCAGTCTATTGGAACTCTATTCTTCTTCCGTCTGCGGCTTTGGCTCGGCAAACAGCTCTTTCGCCCCCTTGGCCCCTCTACGGTAAGAGTAAGCTGGCATCGCGTCATTAAGGGACCATGCGACCCCCCTGAGGTGGAGGCCATGCAATACGTCGCTGCGCATACAACGATTCCGCTGCCTAAAATTTATGCCGTCCATATCGAAGAAAATAACTCTATTTACATTGAGATGGCTTATATCCAAGGCAACACCTTGGAGGACGCCTGGAGGGACATGTCGGTAGACCAGAGGAACAACATTTTTGCCGATATCAAACAACACGTGTCTAGTCTCCGGAAGCTTCAACCCCCAACCCAGGACATCGTCTCCTCAGCCCTTCAGAATCCCGCCTATGACTGTCGGATTGGGGCCCGGTTCTATGGCCCTATAACCCACGAAGAGTTCCATTCATTGGCGCGAGGACACTTGCGCATGGAAGATGTCGCACCTTTCCTTGGCCAGGAAGTAGCCAAGGTACATACAACTCGTTATCAGACCAAATTTACCCATGCCGACTTGGCTTAGGGTTAGGGTTAGGGTTAGGGTTAGGGTTAGGGTTAGGGTTAGGGTTAGGGTTAGGGTTAGGGTTAGGGTTAGGGTTAGGGTTAGGGTTAGGGTTAGGGTTAGGGTTAGGGTTAGGGTTAGGGTTAGGGT
>JAHVYB010000343.1:0-18634 GCA_020623695.1 Calonectria henricotiae | reverse complement strand
TATACTACGTACTGGTATAGTACGCGTGTACTTGTGTGTTTAGTGTTCCGTCTGGTTGCTATTATCTTGTTTCGTTCTCTTTCTGTGTCCTTTCCTCTCTGTGGCTCACGCGCCGCCTCCCGCTCGGCAGCGCGCCCGCTTTGAGCCTACCAACTTGCCTCCGGCAGCCCTCCGGGGGTCCTCTCGGGGGGGGGAGGGGGGGGGGGTGGGGGGGTGGGGGGGGGGGGGGGGGGGGGGGGGGTGACAGTTGGGGTGACGGAAAGGCGGGATGATGGCTCATGGCGGATGAGGTGACGGGTGATGGAGGAGGCGTGGGTGTGCAGTCACAGTGGGGGGCCCCTTTTCTGGCGGCACGCCTCACCAACCGATGACTTTTGTGGTCCCCACCACTGGCCACAGTGACTAGTGCCAGGGGTTCCCTGCTAGTCCAACTGGACGGGGTGCGCAGGGGTTGGGGGCCCAGGAACCTGGCGAAGAGCCAGGATAGGGGAGAGACCCCTTTCACCCCCAAGCTTCACCACCCAACCTCTGCTAACCTTGTTTGTAACCGTCGACGTTGCCCTCCACTCTCTTTTCGAACCTATGCGTAAACTGGTGGCACCTTACGACGGACGAGATGGGCGATGGTGATAGCGGAGATCGTGAGTAATGGCTGCGTCGAGCATCCAAGACAATGGCAGCGCTGGCAGCATGCACGAGGCTGTCTGAATACTCATGTGGCCCACCGTCTGGAGCCCTCTTCTCTTGCTCATCCAATTCAATTCACACACAACCCATCTTGTCTCGCGCGGCTGGTTGCATCAACGGCACTTCTCTCCTTTTATTCTTCTTCTTCTTCTTCTTCTTCTTCTTCTTCTTCTTTTCTTTTGGTTTTTTAGAGCAGTTTGCCTTGGTGCACTTGCTTCTTCCAAGTGGAGTGGTAGACATTCCCCAAACATGTGAAATTGCACCGCACCCTCATCACACCCGGACGGGTCCATCAGTCTCGTAGCTCGTTGCCAATCCTCATAGTAGTCCCCCCGTCGCGGCCATTTTAAACAATGCCCGGAGCGCGCCGAGCTTTCACCTCAGCTTCCAGATCATGCCCTTCAGGCGAAGCTCATCAAATGGAGTACATTGGCAGACGCCAGTGGTTCGTTTCAGTGCGCCCCAGGCAGGAGGCCACAAGGCGCCGTCACCTGGCACTGACCACCATCTAGCCGCTGGCGAGAGCGACAGCTACTCATCTCAGCTCAACCATGAGCGGATGACTGATTCTGACAGATGGCTATTGACAGTAGTTTAATTCGATCAATTTTGCCCTACTTTTTGGGGGTTCTTGTTTTTGCCCATTCAGCGCAGTGGCAACGGCAACGGTTGACCATCTTCAGCCCACACACACTCACACAGGACCCAGCCAAGGGCCAAATTGGGTCCCCAGAACGCCGCCATCTCGGCCACCAAGTGGCCACCCCGAATATAGTCATTCTGGATCATTTCCCGATTCTAGTGTTATGTTATTATTAAACCATTTAGCCCGGCGCCTTCATGTCATGTCAATCGCTGCTCCCTCTAAGTCCATGGTGGCTCCATCAAGACTCGCAATGCATGCATGCATTCAGACCATAGAGATGGAGATGTCCACCAGAGGGGCACATGCAGGCGACAAGTGAGAGAAAAACACCTTATTTATGATCACCCTGGAAATCCTTCCTCACGCATTGGTCGTCCTCGGTCCCATTGCCCTTGATTGGGCCCCTCTAGCTGCTTGCTCCCAGGTTGGCGTGCAGACGTAGGCACATAGACAATTCCACTAGCTGCACACTCCTGCATCTCGCGTAGGAGCCCACCTGTGCTCTCTGCACAGCGATGATGCCCCATTGTTCCCCATTCTTGCAAATCGCCAAGCTGCAGCAGTGATACAAACACAGGGACAGTTGAATATACCGACTGGGAATAGCTTTCTGCTAGGGGTAGAAGGGGGTTTGGGTTTTTTTTCGTCATCGCATACGTCGGTTGCAGGATAATACTATCCTGTCCATTAGAAATGGCAATTGCGTTGTTGCACTCGGCCTCATCTCCCTCAGCCTCTGCCTCAGCCACTGGGCCACACGCTCAACCCAGCCCCAGGCGCCCCGATGTGCCCCCGGGCCCCCGGACCCCAGTACCGACCTTTCCCCACGAAGAACAGCTCCGGAAGAGCCTACGTACCACGACCCGAGTCCAAGGCACCGGCCAAAGTCCAGACCCTCGTCTTTCCTCGTTTGAAACCAAAGGAATCGGGCGAATCCTTTGCGCACACCCTCAAAAACCACTTCGCAGAGAGCATGAGAGGGTTAGCGGCTCAGGTGAGTGAGTGATTGCTATCGCGGCTTGCTTCAGGTCAGGCGAAACAATGGTAAAGAGACGTATGCGTCTGATCGAAGACATTGTGGCATCAGAGGCACTCCCGCCGTTGTTTTTTGCCAAAGTAAGCAGCCTCCAAACACTGAAAAGTTTTGACTTTTCCATATCCAGCGCGATCATCATTTGGGTAACTCAGCCGCGTCCCCGCCCTTCGGCCATGCTTCTATTGTAAGGCCCCGAGACAGACCTCTTGCACCACCATTAGTCGCCCAAGTTTAGAACATGGCGGCGCCATTCGTAGTTTCACAACAGTGTCAGCGCTGGCGGGCGTTGGGAGACGTTGCACTCCTTTCTTTTGCAGTTGTTGATCGTACTTGATGTGCGTCCTCAGCGAGTCTGTTTCCCGGGGAATTGGCGCTATTATTCCAAAAGGATGCCAATATCATGTGCCTCGGTTCGCAGAGAGCCCAGACACACTCACTCACTCGCTCACACACGCACTCACACATGGGACCGCGGGTCGCCTGCAACAAAGACAGTGCCCACTCCTGTACCCTGTGAGAGGAAGACTATTTCTCGCTTTCGTAAATGCCGCCCCAACCTAAGGGGGAAACAGCTTTGCGAGAGAGGCGTCGCCGTAGCGAATAACGTGGAATAATAAACGAGGGAACAAGAAGCCGAGGCGCGACAGTTGGGGCGCGGTTTCCCATGGAACATGGAATGAATCAAGCAGCGGCGGCGCCACCAAACCTTCGTATCACCTCTTCCCTCCACAGACTGGCTGGGAGGTACACGACGGGTATGGCCCTGCTAGCCTTTCTGCGAATGCTGTGACGTTATTGCGATTCGGTGCCAGTGTCATGGCAGAACTGCCAACCGCGGCAGCCTCCCATTGGCGGTTGAGGGTTTTGCTGCTGTGCGAGGCTTGACGGCTGAAACTATGGTTTTGGTTGGTCGAAACCAGAAAATTATTCCCAACCCGTACGGCGCCTTGGTTCCACACAAGCAGTTTGTATTCTAACATATCAATCATGGCGGCCATCGCTCGCATCATCACATCACCGCCGTACCGACATTCGCATCTTCATCACAAAGATACTTGGCGGTCACCTGCTGCTCGACCTACAAAGGACCCCGACTTCTCTCTCAATCCCCACAAGCCCCTCCATGGGCCCCGTCGCACGTCACTTTGCTTTTGTTCAGTCGTTGCACTGCAACCTCTCTCCCGGCCTTGGGTCTGGCGAGTACGTTGCACCCAAAACAAATTATAAGGAAAAAAAAGAAAAGCAAAAAATCCACCCTACACCACCCTTGGGTCCAGGTTGTGTCCCCTCATGGTACGCTAGAAGCTAGTGGCACCAACTGGTGCTCGCGTTCCCACACACCAAGGTCAGGGACCACTGCCCACCATCAGAGGAGGCTAAACTATATCCAAAGAATCCTGGACAGGGGCCATGTTGTTGAGATTTCCTACCCCGGCTCGCGGATTGGATTTTCCCAGTCATTGTCGGGTTTTGATGTACGCGAATTCCTCGCCTAGACGGTACGGTCTCCGACCCGACGAGATGGTGAGCACAATTTCACCGCCCGGCAAACGGGGTCTGGTGAGTGCGCGCCTCCGACCCACGAACCGACAGATCACCAGGCCTGGCCTGGTAATTCTAAAAGCTTGACAAATGGGATCTACCGGAGACGCCGCTCCGCTGTTGTAAACTTTCCATGATGTTCCAAGTCACTCGCAATCACATCTCTACCGTAAAAGAAGAAAGGAAAGAAGAAGAAAAAGACAGAAGGGGGAAGAAGAAAAAAGGAGGAAGAAAGGGAAGCTCAATACACAATGTCCTAATCTTTCTCCCCACCCTAAAGTCACATAGTCGTGTATGTAGGTGTGTGTGTGCAACTTGGGCTCCCCACTTATACCCTCAACACACCTGCATGTAGCTTGCAGATACACCAAGCAGCACGGTTATGTACTCGCAGACGGCCTCCATTATTTCATGTACCGGGTAGCCATCGCCCGTGGCTTGAGCAACTCTCTGGGCCTGGGGTGAAATGTTTCCCGGTCCTTAGCTGTCTCATCCTGATAACAAACCAGGGTAGTGGCATCAAAGCACAACCCTCAGCCAAAGCCATCAACGGACCAGGGCATCACACAGCAAAGTGCCGGGAAGCCCCGCTCGCTAGATTGCCTCGCCCCTCTCACTTCGACACATGGTATGGCTTCCCTGTTGGCCATCGTATCTTCTGTCGAATCCAATTTTTTCGCCAGCAGTTGTCTTCCGTCGTTGTCGCCGTCGTCTCCGCACTCAAAATAATTGGCCGAGCAGGGCACCACGCGTGGCGCTATCTGGTCCTCGCATCCGCAGCCAGTGCCATGGTCTGGCTTGCAAAAGCAAAACTCGGGTGCCGCAATATCAAACTTCGACAACACACTCACACCGCGGCCGAGTCATGTCCGCTTTAGACATTACCGTCGCCCTGTGGCCAGTTCTACCGTAGAATATGGGTACCAGGGACTGCCAATGGAAATTGACTCCACCACCCAGAGACATGGGAATTAGATGCAGGCTTGCCACCAGGAGCGAACCCCGTTTCTTGGGAACTTTTTACTGCACCCTTGTCGGAGGCTTCACCTTTACCCTGGTACCGGGAACCCAAGCCCTCACCCCCTAGCCTGTGTCCTTGGTGAGAGGGAAAACTACACTATTTTAAGTGACACTGTGGAGGAAACATCGGCCTTCGTCACGCAATATTGATCGTCAGCAGAGATCCGTACCATCAGCCAGGTAGATGGGCAGGTAGATAGGCAGGTAGGTGGGTAGGTAGGTAGCCTAGCAGGTAGTCTAGCAGGTAGTCTGGTAGATACCTTGAGCCGGGCGAGATCCGCATGCTCCAAAATATGTTTGATGACGGCTTGGTCTATCAATCTCCGAATGTTTGCAGTCAGTAGGTCCTCGTCTGGGTCCTCGTCTGATTATTCTGGTTCATAGGCTACTCTCGATGACATCTCGGCCGTCTGGAACCAGCCGCATTGTGCCATGGCCAGGCCTCGGTCTAAGCATGCCGGACTGCGCATTACTATGCACCGACCACACCTTTCTTGAAAGATGTATGCATCCAGCACCTCGTCCACCACAATGCCGGCTCCCTCCCCGCCAGGAAACGGCTTCGCCTAGTCCCAAGAGAGAGAGGGGGCTAAGCGATACAGCCAGCCAGCCCTCTCCATCAGCGAGACCCAGCAGCATGGCTAACTGGAGTGGAATCCATGTCGTGTGCTCGGTCTTCGGGCTTTCTCTTTGCAGGCGGCCAAAGTCACGTTACTGTATATTACTGCGACACCATAGACACATGCCATCCATGTAGGCTCAGCATGTTTGCTGCAAACCCGAGCAAACGCGGACCAGCGCACAAGACAAACACAACATACGGACGGCTCCGGCGTTTGCTTCACACAGCACCAGCACAGGGCCGCCCCCGCAAGGGTCTTCTCTTGTTTGACCGTCTCCACCCCCAGAAGAAGATTCTTACTGAGGAGTTGAACTATTTGACGGGCCGGTCGTTGAGCGCGCGCCGTCCCGTCACCGGCGCTCTCAGGGAATCAGCATCCGGTGGCCTAACCCAAGCCATGGCGCCAACCGCTTCCACCGAGGAATTCCAAAGGGCGACTTCTGGCCATCATGTTCTAGGCGTTGGATCCGCCTAGGAGGTGGTGCCAGGGATGCTGGCGAATCCCAGCCGTTTATCACTGCAGGCATTCCCCACTTGGCGGGAAATCCTTCGCTCCCATCTCGTGGTGGGTTTGTTTAGTTCGTTAGCCGAGCCGGAGACATGCATCTTTTTATTGAAAGACTTTTCTTTGTCCGGCCACATCGTTGGCTTGGCCGTGGCACCAGACGGATCCTTCCCTTGAGATGGCCCCCGTCCGGCGGGATGTGGAAACACGCGCCAGGCAGAGAACACGTCTAGGCCTCGACGGGCACAACGGTGAGCGGATTATCGGAGAGCATCTGATCAAGGCCGATAGCGTCGACTGGGAGCATGCAAGTCCCCTCCCAGTAGCTAGTCAATAAGCCGGTTGCAATATGGCTGCTTTACCATCTATGTGGCGTTGGCCGTCAGGGTCCTCGTTTGCACACCATCGATTGTGCGCTTATTCGGGTCCTGAAGCGCGCTTAAAGCCCGATTGTGAGGGGAGGGGCCTGCGGTTATGCTGGCCCATCACACTGCGGCCTTGAACTGCTGCAGCACTCTGACATGGATAACCCGGGCCCTGCGGATCAGCCGCTCGTCGATCATGGCTGCAGTTGCCAGACCTGGGCATGCCGCTTGGCCGCTCAACTCGGCCGCCATCAATCTACCATACATTTCATGTTTGTATGTTTGCATGGCGTTTATAAACAACAAAGTTTGCTGTACTACTGTAACGTGGCTTGCCAAGTTGGTGGTCGGTCAAGATCCGACAAATATCGCATCATCGAGTACCCCCTCCCCTGGCGAGGGCTAGAGCACCCGCCCTATTTTTCGATGATGCGTATTGTGCTCGGCCCAGCTCTGTATTCATTGCACAGATCTGTGCCGATAATGTCATTGAAAGCCCAGAGGCGAATCTACCCGCATGAGCTGAGCCCGAGATTGAAGAACAGGGAGGAGAACATCCAGGCTGGTCCCGCGCCGTCCCGCATCGCCCAGACTGCATGGGAAGCAGAGGCCCCGCCGACTAACGGCGGATGCCCCACTCCAAAGAATGGCTTCTTGAAGAGACAACAAAAGCAAGTGGCCATGCCGCATTTCTAATAGCGTACGTCATGGAGCCTCTAAAGGAACAAGGTGAGCGAATGAGAGCGAGGTTTCTCGCGTGTCGCTACTGTGCAACTGCAGCCAGGTGGGCTCTGTCTTACCGGCTTGTGCATTTATTCTCCGAGGGTGGAGGAGGTGATGCAGAGTGCATATTTCTCTACAGTAACAACCGCCATGTGAGTCGTGTGCGACAAGTCCAGACTCGACGCCGTGCTACGGCTGTTGATGCGAACATCGTCCCACGCTGGACTGGGACTAGGGTTGCGGGAACAAGCTCATCTTAGCCTGCGCCGAAGGATCTGAGAAGGGCGACGGCCTTGGCATCGTTCGTTGAGGAAGTTGGCCTGCCAGAAGGGCAGTGATTGTGAGCCCCCCCCCCCCCTCTCTTCACGCCCTAACCAGTTCGCCTGTCAGTCTGGCTGAAACTAAGCGGGTCGGAATTTGGGCTTCGTCCTCCGCAAGCACACGGTCTCCCGGGGTTGCCTTGGCACAAGCCGTAGTCGACGCCACAGCAGAGACGGCTGGATGGCCTAGAGAACGGGACCAGCCCCCATTAGACAATTCGTGAAGGCGGTACCTGAAACCCGAAGGCGCCCGCGCGTGGCGCTTGGATGTCGATGGGTTTTCTCCATTGCTAACCCACCAAAGTGAAGCGCAAATCGGCATGTCTATGTCAGGGTCCTTTCCAGTGACCCTCCTACTGTGGGGGTTTTCTTTCTTTTTCTGTGGCGACATTAGCCAAGGATACGCCCTCTATCTTACCCACAAGCAGCTGATTAATTGACACGACTGTGGCGTGGCCGTATAGGTTTATACGAACAGGTTTCGGTCGGCAAATGTATTGTAGCTGTCATTCAGCAGATAGTCCCAAGATCGTCTGCAGTAAAGTTGGAAAGATCATTGGCAGAACCTTGAGCTAGTCTGAGTGTCCTCAGCCTCCATCACCACCATTGACATCCACAACACTACTGCTTATTCTGACAGGCCCTTGGCCACACAGTCACATCTACCCTTGCCGCCTCAGCAGACGCGTACCAAGGACATGGCAGCTCTTTGGTGCCGCCTCATGTTAGGTTCTGCAGACCTCGGCACTACAGCAGTAGAGACCCACTGCTCGAGCCCAGCAACCAGCGACTCGGGTCTCTACGGAGCAGGCTACTGTACCAATTGTCCCACGACTATCTGTGCCTTTATTGGCAATCGCATCTACCGAATACAGTAGTTTCGAAGGAGACTGCGTTGGGTCCAGCGCTGATCGCGCGAGTAAAAACAACGCTTGCAAAGATGGGGGTACAAGACAGCCCCCCCAAGCCTAGCAAAAACAGCCCCAACCAGAGAAAAGAAAAACCAAACCAGCGACACCTAGTCAGCACCTTAGAAGGTGGTCTTGCGGGTCGGACTTAAACAGTTCATAAAAAAAGCACACATTGCAGCCAACGAACTCCAGGCTCGACCGCTGTCAACCCAATTGGCTCAATGTTTAGCCAGCTCTCTGTGCGTGTCGATAGCCCTGAAGCCATATCCCATTACCCAATAGCCTCCCCGGCCGGCTCAAGCTGCGCTTCCCCCACGGGAGACAGGATCGATCAGCTGGGCCCTGCGTAGCCGTGGATGATGTGGTGCGCATCCTCAATGAACAGCATCCCTATTGCACCTGCATGGGCACCGCCTCGCCATTCAGATCTGGTTTGGATCGTGGCGCTGCCAAAGCGGCCCTGCCGTCGGCACACGGACGGAGCTGAGGGCACAAATCAACTGCCGCGTTTGTTGACACATAACCAACGCGCAGACGTAGAGAAAACACGGGACGTGGGTGAGATAACTAGCCCCAGACGCAGCGACGTCGAGGTGACGACCTGAGTAGTACGTGCTGGGGTTCTTGAGTGGCGAGAAGCCTCGACGGCTCAGGATCAGCGGCAGATCGCCCGGCCGCAAACTAAAAATCGCCATTGACACCGGGAGGCAGCAAATGCGGTCAGGCCAGTCTGCCCATTTCGGACAGTCTGGCTTCTTTGTCGCCCTGGTCGACCCCTTCAATTCTTTAGAGACCTTGGGACGGTGCGGCTGTCGTCCGGCGTAAAGTTTGGGCTATCGGCGTCGCAGCTAATTAGACGTTCCAAAGGCCGAACAAAGCCAACACCAGCCCACCATATCGCGACGGGGCGTCTTGTCGGGCTGAAGGCGCCAAAGGATGCTGCCCGACATTCCGCTCTGGCATCATGCTTTAGGTGGTTTCACGTGAGCGGGATGGTCGATTTCGTGGATGACGATTAAGCCGTAAGGTTTTGGCGATAGCAGCCGGCTTTCTTTTGGTGGTTTATGGGGGAGGGGTTTTTTTTCTTCTCTCTTTATCATATCTTCATCCCACGACGGCTTCCCGATGTGACTAACATCAACTCATATTTCAAGCCACAATAAGCTCGATTGTGCGCATTGAGGCGCTCCGACATCGGGCTGAGAGGCCATTTGTTTTTCTCAATACGTTGCCGGGATGTCTACTTGTATTTTTGAGTGACCATATCCTATTTGGGCTCATTCTGCATTTTAATCGAATGTGCGTCATCACCGTGGAAGCCATGTGGTAGTGGGTGTGCTGCGTGGGATGCTGAAGAAAGATGGGGGTTTCAGCGCCGCATATTCCGTGGAGAAGTCTCTGCGGAATTGAGACATTGTCTCTCAAGGTGTATCGTTGTGCATCCCGCATGCACAATCGCTATCATCCCGTGCAATCGGAACTTGGCCAGAAATCATGCCAGAAATCCATATTGGATTGCATTTCGTCTACACGAGAACCTAGATGACATAGCCCGAGGTCCCAAGAGACTACGTAGCACTTTCTCCCAGCCGAACCATCCCACCTTCAAACGGCAGTTATATCGGAAAGTGTCTGACTGATGCTGACTTCTCATTTCACTATTGAGATGAGGAAAACATTTTCCGGGTTGACCGCAGAGAGGCTCATCGAGTAATTAACCACACAAATTCAATTTCTCTTGGGTGGGATAGTGTTTTATGACCTCTTGGCAGAAAGTGGCCGGGTTGGGTCCACTTCTCGCCGTGAAGGCTCCGGAGCCTCCGACCACAGTCACCGCCGGTTGAACCGACCTGCAGACGGCAATTTTGCGGGGTACGGATAAGGTTGGACTTGAAGTGTTGCTCTATGTGCCTACGTTGAGTAAGAGCGTTATATTAGTGTGCCAGGCGTATTTGGCCTTCACCGAGTATGCTTCGTGTTCCTAATCGAAAGAAGAAAAAAAGAAGGGAAAAAAAGGGAAGAAAAAAGAGAGTTTTGATTAACTAACGGTTTATGTGTCAGAGATCTAAAACTCCAATACGATCCCTATCGCCAATGTGGTGCACGTGCGAAGCCTATCAAACTAGATTCGATGGGGCCAACTTGACGTCATACGAGAAAATGCCCTATAGCTGAGCTGCTATACTGGATTCAAAAGCAGCTACTACCGGTCCGATGGAGCTTAATAGGTTCTGGAGCTTATAATGCTACCCCGAAGCCCACTGCGCCGTGCTCACAGACCACATTGGGGCCCGACACGGATGATGCACGCAACATTGTGCAAGCAGGACCCCAGCGACAGGGTATGCCGCGAGTCAGAAATCAGGGCAGTCAAACTTCCATAAAGCGTCATTGAGAGGCCCAAGCTCCAATTCGGTGTCCCCAGTGGGCAAAACACAGGGGGGAGAAGAGTGGGATCTGTCAGGCTCGGGCTGAAGGGAGCTATCTGACACGACAATACCGTTGGGCGATTGCAATCGCAGATGCGCCCACTCAGGCATATTGACCAGAACACGTTGATATACCCCTTTCAGTCCTAAATGAGGGGGATCGCGTGATACTTTTGGACGTTGTCGCCTCAGATGGGCTCGACAGGACCAAGCTCAAGCTCGCGCATCACCCGCGCACGGGATGCAAATGCGCACCTTGGAAGGACCGGGATTGCGGACTGTAGAATCGTTGGCCATACACACCTCCTCCATTATCATTACAAGCTGGGCAATGCCTGCCTCGGCTGACAGATTCTAGCCCATATCCAACGTTGGACACGATTTTCCTCCGAGCTTCCCGTCAACTAAGCCATTTAGCCACCGTCTATCAACCCACCATCGCCACCAACACAATCTGTCACTTACACACGTTGCGGGTCCGCGGATTGGAAAAAGAGGAGCCATGATCGACTTTGCGCACCGCATGAACTCCGTTTTCCCCTCCTTCTGGCGCTGGCGACTGTTCACCTGACCCTGCCCACAGCGCACTGGGCAACGGGCACTGCAGAGCAGGGCCGAATGCTCTGGAGCACTGGTCCCTGCTCTAGCGAAGGGCTCCCCTGGGCAATATGGACAAAGCACAATAATCCATGCCTGTCATTGACAAACGGTCCCCGTGCCCACGTGGAGGAACAACGGAGGAGTGAGGAGAATGAAGAGGTGGAGGGTCCAGACCAAAAAGTAAGCCTCCATGGCCCAAGTCCTCGCACTGCCCGAAAAAACAAAACATGACAAGTGGGAGGGGGCCCGCTCTTTCAAAACGGTCGTGCAGTAACTGCTAGCTGGGCGACGAATGCACACACGGACGTTCCTTATGTTCGCCATGGTTTTGGATGGTCGCGACGGCTGTGTGTTGGCTTCGGAGGAATATGCAACACACAGACATTTTTGTTGGTTCGTCCGCTATAGCCTCGGGGGAATACAACCCACAGACCTGTCCTTATAATCCCCCCTTTCCCTTTCCATGTACACAGACCGACAACTGACATATGTCAAGTTTGGCTCAATTGACAAATTGCTCAAGGGGGTGTTACCAAGAGCAATGATGTGCTGCGTCAAGAGCGTCAAGAGCGAGCAATCTACGACTAAGGACACGGATGCACTTTGGCATGCATGTTAATCTATATGCCCGTGCAGATGTAAAGTGTGATGGCAGTATATGATTTTTTTGGGTTGTGTAGGCCGACGTTACATCCTGCAACTTTAGACTACCAATCCAGAGCTGTCCGTATTGAGCCATGTGTGGAGAGATGGTGGTGGGGTCAAACTAATAAGAGCTAAAGCTGTTGGTGTGTGTGTGTGTGTGTGTGTGTGTGTGTGTGTGTGGGAAGTCTGCGCGCGCATGTTGGTTGCGTCTCGCCACCGTCTGCATCGGGTTCCTGCATGAAAAGTCAAGAAGCGAGACGCAGGGGGAAAAATCTCTTTCTGTGTCTTATTGAGAGAAGAGGAGAGGGAAAGCATCATGCGTTCTCGGCATGAGGGAACGGAATTGGGTCTTTTTGGCCTGTCGAGGGTACAGAAGGGTTGTACATGTCCATCAAGGACCGCAACTGAAATGACGATGCGATGATTGTATGGGCACAGGCTAACGGGATAGAGAATGTGGAAACGGTACCCAACTACCAGAAAACTAGCGAGGTTGATATCCACCTCCACAACTCGCAAAGCCTTCATTAATAGTTTCATTATCAATGGACCTCATTCTGTGCCTGCCGACACCGGGGAATTCCCTCCACCTCAAGCCATGGGATATCCCCACATGGTAACACCGTCATCGCTAGTCCATGTGAGCGGAACCAAGGTAGGCAGGGACAACTTGTCGATTTCACCAATTTCACCCTCGTCGCTCGCTTGGCGATGATCGGAATCGGTCGAAGATCCGTCGCCGCCAAGTTGCGGTGGCCGCTTTGGCCAATGAAAAGACGAGAGGATATCGCGCCTCGTGTCATCGACGAGTTCCCCTCCCGAAGAAAGAAAAGAAAGAAAAAAAAGAACCAGAAAAAGGAGTGAGACAGACAAAACAATGTTAATGCATGCGACAAGTCAAATCCACACGCGGAACGCACGCGGATAGACAACTCTGAAGAAACAAACGCAGGGTGTTGGAGACGGGATCAACCACAATGGATACAGAGAGTGCCATTCGCCAATCAGACGCGGGCGGCGTCGATAATGGCAGCTGAAGCCTACGGGGTCTGTGATGGGATAGGCTCTCGCGCGGATACCACACGCCCTCGATTGACCACTGAGGCCAGCCTCGTAAAAGCACGCCTCGTCACTCGTCACATTCATCATCACATTGCATCACTGGGTTCCCACCCTTGCTTGCATGTGCGCACCCACGCATACACGCCCCCTCCCTTTCTCTTCCACCCTCCCCCATACACATACCCATACCCATACCCAGAGCCAGCCCTGCTCTCCCACCCAGTTGCTGTGCTTCCACAGGTGGATGCCTTCACTCTGACCCGGCAGCGATCGTGGAGGGGCCGGTGAGCCAAAGTCGAGATGGAATTGGCTGCCATCTGAATGATGAGCGACAGCCGCGCGTGATAATTGAGGCCTTCCCGGGGAGCGACGTGATGAGGACGTGATCAGCCTGCATATCTGGCTGCCAACGTGACGCGAGGCGGGAATATGCCCTCAATCCCCAATCCGACCCGTTCGGTCAACATCAACCTAACATCCGGCCCTCCGCCTCGCTTCGCATCCGATGCCATGTCGTCTGGAAAAGAGCCGGCGCTAGCGACGCTACCGTCGAAGAGTCATAGTCTTTGGCCTCTCTTTTTTTGCTTTTTTGTCTTGTCTCGTCACTCCAGGCCACGGGGTTAACGGCTCGGATGCAAGCCAGCCGCGTTAGCGGGGGAGGATTGGCTTTCTAGTGGCGGGAACGTGACACGACTGTATCAACCACTGTCGCATGAGGAAAGGCACTGATCCGTCATGCTGAGTCTTGACGTGTAGATCAACTTGCTTGTTCTGCCTTGCCTCAGACGTACGCCGACCACCCCGCCGCATACCTGGATATCTGTATCCACACAATTGCTTTGTGCGCTCACAGGCCGTACGGACGATTGGCGGGACCAACTACATCAAACCATGGTCTGTTGCTAGTCCACCTTTTTTTTCCCATTCTTCATTTTGATTCCAGTCCTCGGGCTTGGGCCTAAACTCTCCTGACAAGCGGGACGGCCTTCTGAGGCCGTACCATGGACTTGGGACATTAGATACCACCTGCCCCCCGAGATACCCTGCTTTCCCTTCAAGGGGCAGAGATATCATGGTTTGGTTACTGGCGGATTATTCTGAGCCATCTTCAACTAAAGATGAAATTCCACTTCATGGAATCGCCGACACCAACGGGGGGGGGTCCTAGCCCTTGATTGCCTCCCTGTCAAGCATACCTGTCAAGCATACCTGTCAAAGATGTCCATACCCGCTCTCGTTGCATCCCATCCCCCGGCTCTTCTTTGTAGAGCCCTGACCCTGCCGCCGTTGAGAACCCTCGCCCTCTGACCGGCAACCCTGGCCTAGGCGAAAATTCCCATCAGGGACAAGGATTCCGCGTCTTTGGCGGGAATCTATCCGTTGGATCCGTGCGAGCCCCCTTGCCGGGCGATGAAGCTTCGGCAGGGCGTGGGAACCAGGCCCGGTGGTTCCCCTCGGCGGCACGGACGCCGGCTTGGGCATAGGCCGTCGGCGGACGAGCCATGATGGTAGCTAAGCGGTCTCACAACCGACGAGGGTCCTGGCAGCCCCTCCCCTTCAATCCTCAAAACCGCTGTCGACATGACGATCGCCTGCTCAGGGCCCTGGAATAGGTAATAGAGCTTCCCGAACGCCTGGAATGGCCTGGTCTGGATGTGCTCTACTGCGGCGTAGCCGAATAGCCTTCTCAAATGGCCCGGCGACATGCAGCCTGGCCTAGATTTTGCGCCCAAAAAGTAGTTGATTTCCCTAATAGGAACTGCTATTGCGGGGAGTATGTACAAGCAGGAACCGGTGCTGTGGATATCGTTCGCATACGACGGATCATCCGTCACTTGTCACCAGGGGGGTGAAGAGGGTGAGGGCATGAATATTGGGTGACGAAGTCTAGCTTTCGGGGCTCAATTGGAGTGGCAAGGAGCTCTGGCCTGGCATATCTCTAGGGAATCCACCATCACGAGACTTCACGAGCCTCTCTGTACGTCTCAAGTTGTCCAAAGCGAAGGGAGATGGCTTCTCGAAACGTCTTGATTCGGATAGAAACATTTCCGGTCTGGAAGACCCCTCCCCTTCCGAGGTTGAAACAAAGGCTGCTGATGGTCGACGCCATGGCTATGTCAATCCGGCGTTTGACATCACTCTTTCATCTGGCCCAGGGATATGTACCAAGGCCCATAGCAAAGCGATCACGGTTAGAACTAAGGCTGAATAGGGAACCGTGTCCAAGGTTGGTTACCGACATTTGATCCATGCGTAGGGCCGCTCTGGAAGCTGTAGACGGGCACGGTATGTATGCACGTGGGCGACACGATGTGACCCGGTCCCCTGGTGGCTCGGACGACAGAGACCCAGCGGAAATGGGTCTTTTGGGTCGATTGCGTCTTTCATCAGGGTTTCGTGTAATTAATTAACGGTCGGACCATACTATCGCTGCAGTGCTGCCTATCGCCGATCACACTGATGTTGACAGCCGACTCCGATTAACGAGTCATTCCTTGCTGCCTTGGTAGCTGTCAATTTTTTAGGGCGTACTAGCTCAGCGACTCTGGGGAACCTAGCGCTATAGCCGTGGCACGATATAATGTGTATGTGTCTAGAGTCAGTTGCTCTCGGGATTATCGGGAACTATCTGTGAATGAAGTCATTTGACGTAATAGTGCTGTTGCAGAGCCTATCGCCTAAATGTTGAGTTCAGGTGTAGTGTTTCGCATGTTGCGATGCATGACTCGACTGAGACAGTTTGCGGTGGTGGCGGTATCTCGAAGAGCACCCGCTAGCGAACCTGTCAAAACCTTGTCGAGATACGAGGCGAGGGGCGATCTGTCTCGGAATTCGAGTCATGGATATTTCTCGAACCATTCTGAAGTCATGAGGACAGATTGGCAGCGGGTCGGATATTTTGTCTAGTTCTATCGGGTGAATGGATAATGTCATAGTGAGTCTCGGCCGAGAATAGTGAATACGGAACCAAGTGGGTGCGTTCTTTGTTGTCTCTATTGCAAATTCGAGCCACGATGCATGGTATTAATTCAAGATGGGAGTTTGTAATTAAAAAAAATCATGGCGGGAAAAAAATTCTAGTTCAAAGATTTATACCCTCTGTCAATTAGTTGTCGTCGTGGAATTCTGATGGCGACAGTTATGCAACTCAACTAGCTGACGTTTGGCATGTGTTTTCAATTAAGTCTACAAAGCCGAGTGAGACTATAGAAGTCAAATGAAATAAACAGTTGTAGTATTATATATTTCTCTCTCTCTAATAATAGATAAAGTGCGTCCCATGTTGCAATATCTTTGGGTTGTCCCCGCCATACGCAATCCTCCAGGACTTAAAACCTGATCTGCATTGCCATCAGGATCTGCAAACAGGAATACATTCCCAATCGTGGTTAAATAAACTCGGTGTGTTATTAATTGAATACATTACCGTAACACTTTCTCTCTTTTGTTATTATTTTGGCCTGAACAGTCTCATGTATTCTTGTTCATTATGGTGTCGTGACTACCAATGTTCTACGCTTTTGTATCTTTGTATAGGGTAGCTTCGCATTATAGTTGAGCACCGCCATTCCAAGACTGTTGATAATTGCGTTAATCCTCTTTTTATACTTGGATGGTTGTCTTGTGGGATAATATTATAATGTGCGGCTAGTTATATGTTAAACGGATGTGCCTGGTCAGTGTGGGAGCGCGGAATTTTGAAAGCTGTACGCACGCATGTCGCATTTTTACGGTTTCCACAAGGGGATGATACTGAGGCGAGACAGGTGAATTTACGTATAGACCGATGTGAACCCAAAAAAAGGAACTTCATTACCCAGAGTCTACAAGTGTCTAAGACACAAAGCCTAACAGATTGTCTCATCGCTTAAATGATCCAATTATCCTGTAATGACATTACGATGACAAGGCTAATACGCCGACAATATGGTCTTGACAACACGGTTTACAGGTTTACAAAAAAGAGAACTGTGGAATTAAAATAAATTAAATCGTCTAAATAGACGGAATGAATGGTGGTGTACAATGTCACTGGGTATCACTTATTGGGTTGGGGTGCTAGGCATCGGATCGATGTCGTGGAATTATTAATTTGGAAGACATTCCGTGTAAATTATTCCAATAGCAAGGAAACCCGAAATTGTCCAGCAAAGACGAGGAAATCTTTTATTTATTTATATTTTCTTATTTTAAATTTGAGCACAACAAAAAATCCAATTAAAAATAGCATATGTGTACAAAAGCAATTGTTCTAACGCAATGAAGGGACCTCAGTAACGAGGAAGAAATGAGATGATGCAGGTGAGTGTGGCTGTGGAAATTAGCAGGTGCAGCCGAAGATAAGGGCTTCTCAATGGAAATGGGTATACGGAGTATTCAACTGTAAGATACAATTGAGTTGAGAGAAAAGCGGTGAAGCGGGGGAAAAACTACAAGATGCGTGCTCTCAACCAAACGCGTTTTGATGGTATTATTGATTTTCATCAATTACTGGTATTGGCGGCTGAATGAGGCTTTGAATAGACTGATCAAATTCAGGGTCCCAATAGGGGGAGGACACACGTCACTTGGGGGCACAGTGCGCACGTGCTCAGGTCGCCGTTTTGGCAGCACCACAATGGGCACACGACAGCGACGCCGTGCGGAAGACTTCACAACACACACTGTGTGAACCCCTCGACGGACGCGAGTGGCCCATCCCATATCCCAATATCGCGACCCTGTGACAGCTCTCGGGAAGGAAACCGACTCTGGTCGCAAAGAGCACCCGGCATCTCATGGAGGCATCACCGCTCACTCGCCAGGTTCCCCCGGAGGTCTTCACCCCCAAGATTGTCGAGCTGTACGATGCGCTCTTCAAGGTTTGTCCGCCGCCCCTTTCCTTGCGCCCCGAAACAGGAACCCCCCTGGGCTAATACACATGCCTCCCGGTGAAGGTATATGACTTCTCTCCCATGCTGCCGATAGCAACCCGCTTGCGCCTGAAAGCTTCGCCACCCGCGACACGGCCCGGCTGATCGACTATTGCGAAACTAGGACGAAGATGACGAGGAAAAGACCGACGGCTTCTGGGCCGAATTCTTTCTCTTGCGACCTGACAGGACCGTCCTGAGGAACGCCCTGAGCCAGCTGAGCCCGAGCCATGTGCTGCTCATTGAGAACCAGACAAGAGAGCTTTTTGCGAGGGCGATAGCGACCATTAAGACGGGACACGGCGCTGCGCCATTGCATGCGCTCGACGTGCGTATATCCCACGACCCACGATATCGAAACCCTCAATGTTGACATCTGCCCCCCCCCCCCCCTCCCCCTCCCCCTCCCCCCCCCTCCCCTCCCCCCTCCCCCCCCACCCCCCCCCCCCCCTCCCCACCCTCCCCCCCCCCCCCCCCCCCCTTTCCCCACACCACTACTTCTCCCTCCTCTCTTCACACTCACACTCACCCGGCTGCTTACATACGTTCACTGAGCGACCCAGTATGTGGCGGCGTCACGCCGCGTACCCCTGTGCTCCGTTCGCGCT
>JAHVYB010000342.1:12050-25535 GCA_020623695.1 Calonectria henricotiae | reverse complement strand
GGATCTTAATTATAATAATATTAATTTTATTAAATAATAATAAAGGCTAATAAAGCTAATATTAAAGTATCTTAATATATAATTTAGAACTAGCCTAAGTTCTTATAAAGAGAGGTTCTTAGAGGATTAGAATCTATAAATTACTATAGAATTATAATATAATAAAAATATAATAAGGAGCCTTTAGCTATTATATTAGATAATAAGTATTTATATAAGTATTATACTTTTTTTATTAATATATTATTTAAATATAAATATAACAGCTATACCTCTCATTGTATTTTTGTTGTATTATGATCCCATAATAATTTATGGATTCTAGTAGGTAGACCTCCCTTTCTTTTTTAGTTCCTTTATTTTTAAAATCTCTATTTTATTATATATTATTTTATATTATTAAGCTAAATATTATATATTTCTAGATCCTCTAAGAACCTCTTTTTATAAGAACTTAGGCTAGTTCTAAATTATATATTAAAATACTTTAATATTAGTTTTATTAGCCTTTATTATTATTTAATAAAATTAATATTATTATAATTAAGATCCTTTCTTTAAAGTAACTTAAGCTCCTATAAAATAAGCTTAATTTTAGTCTTAATAGCTAGATTATTACTTAGGTATAATTTATTATTTATTTTATTAATAAATTTATTATTAGACCTCTTAGGCTAAATACCAATGGCCTAGATCTCTCAATATATATATTTATATACAAAGTTAGATTTAGGAGGGGTATTGCCTTTATAAATAAGGTAGTATTAGAATAATATTTTGATTAATATTGTTTATAGGTATATTTATAGGTATGTTTATAGGTGTATTAAAATATACTAATTCTAGCTATTGGCTATCTTTTTATTGTATTTTATTTTTATTAGAGAAAGCTTTATAGTTTTTATTTTATATTGCCTTTAGGCTTCTAAGGTAATTATAGGCATAAGGGTAATTATATTATAGGATTTAAAAGTCTAAAGGTTTAATATGCTCCTTGGTATTACTATCTTATTAAGCTGTCCCTCTCCTCAGGGGGATATAAATCACTTTTATACCTTAATAATAGCTATACCTAGCTAAATAGTTATAATAAAGATAATAATAATTAGCTAGGCAGAACAGTATATTAACTCAAGGTATAAAACTAAAGCTTACCCCTCTTTCTCTAGCTAAAACCATACTAAGCTCTTATAGAGAGGGGTTACTTATAAATCCCTTACTTAACTAAGCCTATATCCTCTTATAGGGGCCAGGTTATAATTATCCCCCCCCTTAAACCTACTATCCTTAGCAATAGTTACTTATTTTAGTAATATAGCCTTATAATTTATAGCTAATAAGCCCCTATAAAAAAGACTTATAAGTTTCTACTTATCTTTAGCAAGGCTAGTTCTAATATATTAAATATTAATATATTAGATTAATAGTAAATTACTATTACCCTTAAGTATAAGATAGTAGAAAATTAAGAGATTATTTGCCTTCTAATTACCTAGTTATTTATTATTTAAACTATTATTTTTCTATAATAATAATTTCCTATCTTTTCTTTTTTTATCCTTTTTTAATTTTTTTAAGACTATTTACCTTTACCTATTATATTATTATACTCTAAGCCCTTCCTCTTATTTTTTAGATATTAATATACCTACTCCTTCTACCTACTCTTTAGGTATTAGTAATACTCTTATCTAGTATATAAGGTATACTTAGAGTATCCTATAAAAGGAGACTAAATATATTAAGAATAAGCCTAAGGATATTCTAATTATAATAATCTTTATTAAGTATATTTATTATACTTCTAATATTATTTATTATATATATTATTAGATCTTTAGTATTAATTATTATTTATATATTTTTATTATTTATTAATATATAATTATTATTTATTTACTAACTATCTAGGCCTATTTCCCTTATAGAGGGGGATACTTATAACTTATATAATATATAAGCTTACTTAACTTATCTACTATATATAATCTTCCTAAAGAAGGTTAAGTCTATTAATCTATAGATAAAGGCTCTTATTATAATTATTAGGCTTTTTTATATCTTTTCTAAGGATATTTATTACTTATTTTACTAAATAGGCTTTTAATTACTAGATATATTCCTTACTATTAAAAATCATTTATCCTAGGCCTATAGTCTAATTAGTACTAAAAAATATACTTATATAGATATTCCTTGGGTATATTTTTATTATATTCTTACTACTTATTTATTTCTTCCTTAAAAAGCTTATATTACTTTTATTAATTTTAAAATAACTTATTATTAGGTATAAGCTTATTAGGCTATTATTACTTACTTAGTAAGTTTTTATTATCTTTTTTATATATTATTTAATTTATTAATTTATTATTTTTAGAAAAAGGAATTATAGGAATATACTTATACTTTAGACCTTTACCTTTTATATAATAATATTAGCTATAGTACCTAGGAGATTACTAAGAAATAGATTATTAATAGGATTTAAAAGCTTTTTAACTTAGGCTAGTATTAAGGTAGAAATACTAATAAGGCAATCCTTCTTAATACCTATTCCTATATTATTAAGCTAGGATATACTTTCTTTTAGTAATCTCTTAAGGCAAATAAGTCCTTTAAGTCTAGGTTTAATACTAGGGCTATTTTTCCCTAGACTTCTACCTAAACTAGCAATAGCCTTAGCTATGGTAGGACTTTAGCTTATAGTTATAAAGGCTTTATTTTAACCCTAAAGAAGTAAGGTTTCTTCTAGGTATAATTTAATTATACTTTTACTATAGCCCTTTTAGGGTACTTAGTTTTATAGTAATTATTATATTTATATAATTATTTTTAAGAATTAATTCCCTTTTATAGTTTTCCTTGTTTTTAGGTTATCTTTGCTTATTATTTAAGGTAATCTTAAATTACTTTTTATATATTTATTAATTTATCTTTATATAATTATTAATTATATTTTATAGGCTAATTTATCTATTTAATTAGATAGTATATTTCTTTTTTATATTTTATTTTATTTTTAATTTATTCTATTTTCTATTCTAGGTTAATATCTTCTAGGTTAGGTATTAAAAATAGTTTATTTTTACTGGTTTTATGCCTTTTCTATAGCTCTAATAAGCTTATATAAAATATATTATAAATATAATTATATTTTTCTAGGAATACTAATTAATATACTTATATTCCTATAGTATTTAATACTTAAAAGGGCCTTATTTATCTTAGGGCTAGCTTTCTTTTATATTCCTTTAGGGAGAGGTTTTTTATAGATAAAGTAATTAAATTATCTCTCTTAAGGGTTAGGGGTTAGTACTTTTAGTTATAGTATTTCTATTGCTTATCTAATGCCTTTTAATATTAGTTCTATAATTATTCCCTTAGTTTTATAAGGCAATATACTTATATATCTACCTCTAGTACCTTCCCTTGGATAGTATTATTCTTAATATAGATATAAAACTTTAGGTAATAGCTATATAATACCTAAAAGGTACTATATCCTATAATTAAGTTCTTTATATTATTATAAGTAAATTAAGTAATTACTAGGAAGGCTGCCTATTTTTTTTTTTGCTTATTATTAAAGTACCTTAAATAATATTTAAGTATTTAGTTTATTTTTTCTATTTAGCTATTAGTTTAGGGGTAAAAAGCTATTAAAAGCTTTTATTTTATTCTTATTTAATAATATAGCTTTAATTAAAATTTACTTATAAAAATTAGTCTCCTATTAGAGATAATCCTACTTAGGGAACTAAATTTAAGTTTAATTTTATTATAAAAAAGCTTTATTAGATCTATAGTATTAATTTAGATAAAGATTAGGATTATATATATATATATTATAAAGTAATCTATAATTATAAGTATTATATCTACCTTTATTCCTTTCTATAGTAAGGGTAATAATCCTATAATAAAGTCTATTAATATTTCTTTTTATAATTAGAAGAGTATTAATAAGATCTTAAGTTTACTATAAAAATAATATCTTTTATAATTAGCTTCTTAGTATATTATATAAATCTAAACCTACTCTAAAATATCTTTATTTATACTAAACTAATAAAACTTTCTCTAGATTATTTCTAGGGTTTTATCTTACCTAAAATATCTTACTAATAAGTTATTATAATATAGCTATAATAGCTATTATTTTATAGCCTTTTTATTAAGTATAAATAATTAATATTTAAAGTAAAAAAAACTATATTTATTTATAAACTAATTACTAAGGTTTTTATTTATTATCTTTTACTTTATCTTATTAATCCTTTGCTATATCTTAGGGTCCTTTTCCTAGAGAAAGTATATTACTTTTTCTAAGGGCTTTAAGGGATTTTCTTTAAAGATTTTCTTTTTAATTAAGGCCTTCTTAATTATAAATACTAAGATAAATAGATTATAATCTATTTTCTTTTAAACCTAGCTTATTTATATTTAGATAAAAGCTTATAGATTTACTATTAACCTAAGTTTAATTATACTAAGAGCTATATTCCCTAATATCTTAGTATTATACTTATAGCTATTTTAGGTAATAGAAGACTTATTCTCCTATAATTCCTTTTCTAGGGCTTTAGCCTACTTATAAATTAGGGTATTTTCCTTCCTAAAAGACCTTAGGTTTAACTTATCTTCTAATTCTTATAAGAATTAGATTGCCTATATTTTAGCTAATCTTTCTTTAAATAATATTAATAGGTTTAGATTATATAGAGTATTCCCCTTATAATCTAGTTACCTTAATAGGCTATTAGTAGGGTTTTATTTACCTAGCTAATATTTTATAATAAAATTATAAGGTATTAGGTATATATACTATCTAGCTTACCTTCTATTTAGCTTTAGTATTTTTATAAATAACTAAAGATTAAAATAATTATTAAGAATTTTTATTTAGTTTATTACCTTTTTAAGGTAATATTATTAATATTTAAATAATTTTATAATAATTATTAGTTTTTAGTCTAAGGTCTTATACCTAAACTTATAATTAGTATATTTTTATGATTAAAAGGCTATAGGGTGGAAATAGCTATTATTATCTAGTTATAATAAGATTCTTATTATTATAAATAATAAGGTATCTATTTTAAGCTAAATAGGTTTTATAGGATTAAAGTATTATAGTAAAGGGGCCTTTTAAAAAGCCTACTTTAGGGATATAAATACCTCTCTTTTTATATTATTTAATTCCACTTTACTAGGCTTTTTACCCTTTTAGCTCCCCTTTAATAGATTTATTAATAGCTTTACTAATACTAAAAAGTTAAAAATAAATTGCCTATAAAAGTTATAAAAGCCTATAAAGACCTAGATCTTTTAGTAGGTTTTTAGCTCCTCCTATTAAGTAATTATCTTAATCCTTTTTAGGTCTATAGTAATTCTTTCTATAAAAAAAATAAATCCTAAGAATTTAATTAAAGATTAATAGAATATATATTTAGAGAGTTTTATATAAAGTTTAATATCCTTTAAGTATTTAAGTATAGCTTAAAGGTATTTTATATAGGTTTCTTAGTCTCTTAAGAAAATAAGGATATTATCTAAATAAGCTATATATACTATATCTACTAATTTACTAAAAGCTCTATAAATATAATCTTAGAAGGTTATAAGTATATTAATTAATCTAAATAGTATTATTAAATACTTAAAGTACTTATAATATATTTAAAATACTATTTTTTACTTATTTTCTTTCTTTATATAAATATAATAATATATATTCTTAATATTAATCTTAAAAAAATACTTAGCTCCTTTAATTTAATCTATAATTTCTAAAATTAAAAGTAAAAGGTATTAATTCTTCTTTATTATTATATTAAGTCCCCTATAATTAATATATAATCTAAGGGATCTATTGGATTTTAATATAAAAAGGATTAGGGCTTCTATAAAGCTCTTTAAGGATTAGATTTAACCCTTATTTAAGTTTTCCTTAAGATATTAATATAGTTCTTAGAGCTCCTTTTATAATAGGGAATATATTAGGCTAAATAGAGGGATTTTACCCTTAACTAAGTTAATATTATAATTAGTAACTTTATATTAGGAAAGTATTTCTAATTCTTTCTCTAAGAATATCTATTTTAGGTTAAAGATTTTAAAGGGAATAATAAGGTTAATTAGAGGCTCTTTAGAGGGGGAATCTCCTAGTATTTAATAAGGTTTCTTATATATTATTATACTATAGATATTTATAGTATTCTTAGCTAGTTTCCTAAATTTATAAGGGGTAACTTTCTAAAAGCTTTCCTATATAATTTAGTAAACCTATATTTAGTTCTTAATATTTATTAGGATATTAAGTTAAGCTAAGGTAGGTATTCCTAGTAATATAAGTTTATTCTTAGGATTTAGGTCCTTATTAATACTAATTACTATCTAAATTATCTTCTTAATCTATTTATATTAATTCTATATTTTAATAGGTAAGTATTAAGTATTATAAGCCTTTATTTTCTAATCCCCTACTAGAATTAGATTAGGGACTTTATTAAGGGCCTTTCTTAGAATAAAGCTAATAGCTAGTTATTAATTAATAATATTAGTTTTACTTTCTATATCTAGGGTTATTTTAATAATAATAGGCTTTTAAAAGATAAAAATAGTAATTAAGGTAAATAAATATTATATAATCTTAAGTATAAGTATAAAGGTATTAGTAAGATTATTTACTTTTACCTTCTACCTTTTCCCTTCTAATTAATCTAGATTCTTTAGACTCTTAGTTCTTTATTATAGTAATTTATAAAATATTTCTTATTTTTATAGTTATAATATTATTATTATTTTTTATCTTCTTCTATAGGATTTTTATTATCTTAGAGATTAATTTATATATCTTTTAGATAAAAGTTAAAGGATTTATTAAATCTCCCTTAGTTTTTTTAATAATTAAATAAAATATTATTTTAATTACCCTTTTATTTTTTTTAAGATAGCTAATTAAAGCCTAGGTAAGTTTTTCTTTTTTTATTATTTTCTATATTTATATCCTAGTATATTATAGCCTTAGAGATTAATCCTAATTAAGTTATAAGAAGTTTAAAAAGAACTTAAATAATATATTCTTATAGCTTTTTTATTAGCTTATTTAGATAATCCTTTATCCTTTATATTTCTAAGTAATCTCCTAGGTCTCTTTCTAGGGAATTAAGATAATTATAAAAATTAAAAGATAATTATCCTTCTTTTTATACTATATTATAATATACCTTAGATATTAAAGCTTAGAAATTATCTTAGTTCTTAATAAGGGTTTTTAATTATTCTAGGAATTTATCTTAGTTTTACTTAAAATTTATTTATTTCTTCTTAGAATATTAATAAAGGAAATTATTATATATAGATTAGGCTTTTATATTTAAATAGTTTTTTATTAATAGGATCTTAGCTTTATTAGTATAATATCTTTAAGATTTACCTTTAATTATATATCTAAGGTCTAAGAGCTAATCTTAATATTTTTAACTAATAATTAAAACCTCTAAAATAACTATATTAATAGCTTTTACTTAGCTTCCCTTTTTATTATTATTACTATCTTTACTTAAGTAATTACTATATCTTTAGCCTTATTTTTATTTTACTTTTTTTTATATTTAGCTAATTATTATAATAAGAATAATATTTTATTTCTTTAGCTTAGCTATTTCTTATTATATTTATATCTAAAGAGCCTATATATTAACTCTATCTTAGCCTACTCCTTATTAATTTAGAGAGATTTTTATTTAAATTAAGATTAAGTACTTACCTATAGTTTTATTAGGATTAAAATTAAGGATCTTTCTCTTTTTCCCTTTTCCTTGGTTAAGGGGTTCTTTATATAAAGGGTTATTTAAATTATTATCCTTAATAGGTATTTATTTTACCTAAAAACTTTCTTTGCTTAAGTAGGTAGCTAGTCTAATAATTATACTTATAATTATAGAATTATAAACCTTACCTTAAGGTATACTATCTAGGAAGCTATAGTAAAAGCTTTAGAATTATAATAGCTATACCTAGCTAAATAGTTATAATAGAGATAATAATAATTAGCTAGGTAGAATAATATATTGACTTAAGGTATAAGACTAAAGCTTGCCTCTCTTTCTCTAGCTAAAATCATACTAAATTCTTATAGAGAGGGGTTGCTTATAAATCCCTTACTTAACTAAGCCTATGTCCCCTTATAGGGGCTGGGTTATATATATTAATTAATTTAAATAATATTACTAAGTACTTAAAATACTTATAATATATCTAAAATACTATTTTCTACTTATTTCCTTTCTTTATATAAATATAATAATATATATTTTTAATATTAATCTTAGAAAAATACTTAGCTCTTTTAATTTAGTTTATAATTTCTAAAATTAAGGGTAAAAAATATTAATTTTTTATTATTATTATATTAAGTCCCCTATAATTAATATATAATCTAAGGGATTTATTAGATTTTAGTATAAAGAGAATTAGAGCTTTTATAAAGCTCTTTAAGGGTTAGATTTAGCCCTTATCTAAGTTGTCCTTAAGGTACTAGTATAGTTCTTAGAGCTCCTTTTATAATAAGGAATATATTAGGCTAAATAGAGGGGTTTTACTCTTAACTAAGTTAATATTATAATTAATGATTTTATATAAGGAAAATATTCCTAATTCTTTCTCTAAAAATATTTATTTTAAGTTAAAAATTTTAAAGGGAATAGTAAGATTAATTAAAGGCCCTTTAGAGGGGGAATCTCCTAATATTTAGTAAGGTTCCTTATATATTATTATACTATAGATATTTATAGTATTTTTAACTAATTTCTTAAATTTATAAGGGGTAACTTTCTAAAAGCTTTTTTATATAATTTAATAGACCTATATCTAGTTCTTAATATTTATTAAGATATTAAGTTAAGCTAAGGTAAGTATTCCTAGTAATATAGGTTTACTCTTAGGATTTAGGTCCCTATTAATACTAATTACTACCTAAATTATCTTCTTAATCTATCTATACTAATCCTATATTTTAATAAATAAGTACTAAATATTATAAGCCTTTACTTTCTAATCCTTTATTAGAATTAGATTAAGGACTTTATTAAGGGCCTTTCTTAGAGTAAGGCTAATAGCTAATTATTAACTAATAATATTAGTTTTGCTTTCTATATTTAAGATTATTTTAATAATAATAGGCTTTTAAGGGGTAAAAATAATAATTAAGATAAATAAATACTATATAATCTTAAGTATAAGTATAAGGGTATTAATAGGATTATTTACTTTTACCTTCTACCTTTTCCCTTTTAATTAGTTTAGATTCTCTAGACTCTTAGTTTCTTATTATAATAATTTATAAAATATTCCTTATTTTTATAGTTATAGTACTATTATTATTTTCTATTTTCTTTTATAGGATTTTTATTATTTTAAAGATTAATTTATATATCTTTTAAGTAAAAATTAAAGGGTTTATTAAATCTTCTTTAGTTTCTTTAGTAATTAAATAAAATATTATTTTAATTACCTTTTTATCTCTTTTAAGGTAATTAATTAGAGCCTAGGTAAGTTTTTCTCTTCTTATTATTTTCTATACCTATATTCTAGTATATTATAGCCTTAGAGACTAATCCTAGTTAAATTATAAGGAGTTTAAGGAGAACTTAGATAATATATTCTTATAGTTCTTTTATTAGCTTATTTAGATAATCCTTTATTCTTTATACTTCTAAGTAATCTCCTAGGTCTTTCTCTAGGGAATTAAGGTAATTATAAACATTAAGGGGTAATTATTCCTTTTTTTATACTATATTATAATATACCTTAGATATTAAAGCTTAAAGATTACCTTAGTTCTTAATAAGGGTTTTTAACTATTCTAGGAATTTATCCTAGTTTTGCTTAAAATTTGCTTATTTTTCCTTAGAGTATTAATAAAGGAAATTATTATATATAGATTAGGCTTTTATATTTAAGTAGTTTTTTGCTAATAAGATCTTAGCTTTATTAGTATAATATCTTTAAGGTTTACCTTTAATTATATGCCTAAGGTCTAAGAGCTAGTCCTAATATTTTTAATTAGTAATTAGGACCTCTAAGATAGTTATATTAATAGCTTTATAACTAGTTATTTTTCCCTACTAGGGTTTTTATAGGCAAATAATTATAATTAGAATAATTATAATTAAAGCTCTTATTGCTCCTTATAAAATAAGCATAAAATACTATATTAAGGTATAAAAGTGATTTATATCCTCCTAAGGAGAGGGATAGCTTAATAAGGTAATAATACTAAAAAATATATTAAACCTTTAGACTTTTAAATTCTATAGTATAATTATTCTTATATTTATAATTATCTTAAAAGCCTAAAGATAATATAAAATAAAAACTATAAAGCTTTTTTAAAAGAAATATAATATAATAAAAAGATAGCTAATAGCTAGAATTAGTATATTTTAATATATCTATAAATATACCTATAAATAATATTAATTAAAATATTATTTTAATATTTTCTAATTTATAAAGGTAATATTCCTCTTAAATCTAACTTTATATATAGATATATATATTAAGAGATCTAGGCTATTAGTATTTAATTTATTATAATAAATAAATACTATCTTAATAAGGAAATCTACTATTTATAATATTAAAATATTATATATTCAAAGGATAAGATTAAGCTTATCCTTTAGGAGTATAAGCTACTTAAGAGAACAGGCTTTAATAGTAATAATATTAAATTTATTATTTAATAATAAGATATACTAAAATTAATATTAAACTATTAATTATTTATAAAAAAAAGACTTAGCCTAAATAACTTTTAAAAGAGATTTATAGAGAATATAAATAGTAATAATAAGTAGCTTAATAATTTAATATAGATAATTAAATTTAAAATAAAATAAATATAAAAAAAAGGAACTAATAAAGGAAGGGAGGTCCTACTAGAATCTATAAATTATTATGGGATTATAATATAATAAAAATATAATAAGATAAATTACTTTTATATCTTAATAATATAATAAAAATATAATAAGATAATATTAGAATATAGATATTTTAATTAATATTATTTATAGGTATATTTATAAGTATATTAAAATATACTAATTCTAGCTATTAGCTATCTTTTTATTATATTATTTTTTATTAGAGAAAGCTTTATAGTTTTTATTTTATATTATCTTTAGGCTTCTAAGGTAATTATAAGTATAAAGGTAATTATATTATAGGATTTAAAAGTTTAAAGATTTAATATACTTCTTAGTATTATTACTTTATTAAGCTATTCCTCTTCTTAGGGGGATATAAATTACTTTTATACCTTAATAATTAGTTATTTTTCCCTACTAGGGTTTTTATAGGTAATAATTATAATTAGAATAATTATAATAAAAGCTCTTATTACTCCTTATAAAATCTAATTAAATGCTAAATAAGAAAGTATCCTGATTTATATAGATTAAGTTAAGTAATTAGAAAAGGGTTTTTTAAAAAAAAATGTTAAAGGATTAATAAGATAATAAATAAATATATTTTAAGTAAATTTAAAAATATAAAGCTAAAAAAAAAAGATTCTTAGAAAATATTAATAATAATTAGTATAATTAATAGCTAGAAAAGACTATAAATATTATAGGGTTTATTAAAAACTATAATAATAAAAATAAGGCTAAAAAGAAATATAAAGATTATTAATAAATATTATATAAAATAATCTTATTATATTTTTATTATATTATAATCCTATAGTAATTTATAAATTCTAGAATCTCTATTTCCTTATATATTATTTTATATTATTAAGCTAACTTTTATATATTTCTAGATCCTCTAAAAACCTCTCTTTATAAGAACTTAGGCTAGTTTTAAATTATATATTAAGATACTATAATATTACCTTTATTAGTCTTTATTATTACTTAATAAAATTAATATTATTATAATTAAAATCCTTTCTTTAGAATAACCTAAGCTCCTATAAAATAAGCTTAATTTTAATCCTAATAATTAAATTATTATTAAAATATAATTTATTTTTTATTTTATTAATAAATTTATTATTAGATCTCTTAGGCTAGATACTAGTAGCCTAGATCTCTTAATATATATATCTATATATAGAGTTAGATTTAGGAAGGGTATTACACTTATAAATAAAGTAGTATTAAAATATAGATATTTTAATTAATATTATTTATAGGTATATTTATAGGTATATTAAAATATACTAATTCTAGCTATTAGCTATCTTTTTATTATATTTTAATTTTATCGGAGAAAGCTTTATAGTTTTTATTTTATATTACCTTTAGGCTTCTAAGGTAATTATAGGTATAAGAATAATTATACTATAGAATTTAAAAGTCTAAAGATTTAATATACTTTTTAGTATTATTATCTTATTAAGCTATCCCTCTTCTTAGGAGGATATAAATCACTTTTATATCTTAATATATATATATATATAAATAGGATAATTTATTATTCTTTTTAGCTATTTATTATATTTATTATTATTAATTTCTTTAAAAAAAGCTTTTTTTATTTTAATTATCTTTTCAAATATTGTTTTATTTAATTATTTTATAATAATATTATATTTTTTATATTTTTTTTAATTATACTTTTTATTTAACAATTATAAATAAATATACTTTTAATTTCCTAGATATTTAAAATCTAGCCTAGACTACTAATTTTCTATAACCTTTTAATAATAATCTTTATACTTACTCTTAAACCTATTTTTATTATAGTTTTTAATATAGGTTATAATATATATTATCCTTTCTAACTACTTATTATATTTATTACTATTAATGTTTCTAAGAAAAGCTTTCTTTGCTTTAATTATCTCCTTAAGTACTATTTTATTTAATTATTTTATAATAATATTAAATTTCTTATATTCTTTTTAGATAAACCTTTTATTATTAATATTAAGATTATTCTTTTTAAGTATATAAAACTTAAATTTAATAAATTATATTTTTTAGAATAATGTAAGGTTAATAATAAAGGTTTTAAGGTGGTGTGGTACAGTGGTTAGCGCGCTGTGTTTTTCACAGAGACCGGGGTTCGATTCCCCGCACTAGCCCCTGGCCCAGGGAAATAGGTAAAAGAACAAAGGGTTATTGTAATTAGTTATTTTTTCCCACTGGGGTTTTTATAGGCGATAATTATAACTAAAATAATTGTAATATAAAGCTCTTATTGCTTCTTGTAAAATCTAACTAAATGCTAAATAAGAAAGCATTCTATTTATATATATATAGGTTAAGTTGAGTAATTAGATAAGGGTTTTTTTTTAAAAAAAAAAAAAAAAAAAAAAAAATATATAATATATTATTTTTTTATTTTTTTTTTTTTATTTATATTATAAGTTTTTATAAAGTATAATTTTGATTATATTATTATATTATTGTTGATGTTTTGTTATGTTTTTAGTGCATTACTTCGATGATGAACAGTTTA
>JAHVYB010000342.1:0-12040 GCA_020623695.1 Calonectria henricotiae | reverse complement strand
AGTGGGGTTTTTTTATGGAAAAATTTTAAATAAAATAAATTTATAATAAAATCTTTTTTGTTTTCTTTAAAAATTAAAATAAAAATAAAAAAAAAAAATATACCTATAAATAATATTCTTTTTAAATCTAATTATAAAAATAATTTTTTTTTTAAAAAAAAAAAAAAAAAAAAAAAAAAAGGTTTTAAATAGCCTAAGAAGCTTTTTCTTTTTAAGCTTTAATTTAAAGGTTTTAATAAGATTAGGTAGGTATTTAATATAAAGTTTACTATTAGTATATTTTAAGGTAGAAAGGTATAATAAATTATAAAGAATATAATATTTAAAATATAACTTAGATTTAGTTATTTTTAATAATATTAAAAGTAAGCTAGAATATATTAGTCTTAGTATAAAAAGCTATGGTGGTGTAGTGCAGTGGTTAGCGCGCTGTGTTTTTCACAGAGACCGGGGTTCGATTCCCCGCACCAGCCCCCGGCCCAGGGAAATGGGTAAAAAATAAAGGGTTATTGTAACTAGTCATTTTTCCCCACTGGGGTTTTTATAGGCGATAATTGTAACTAGAATAATTGTGATATAAAGCTCTTATTGCTCCTTGTAAAATCTAACTAAATGCTAAATAAGAAAGCATCCTATTTATATATAGTTTAAGTTGAGCAATTAGATAAGGGTTTTTTTTTTTTTTTAAAAAAAATAAAAAAATAAAAAAAAATAAAAAAAAATAAAAAGATATTTTAAATATTAGGATAGATTTAATAGAATTTATTATTTTTAATATTAAAAGGGTATTAAGATTATAAAATATATAAAGTTAATTATTTTATTAATTAGCGTAAAAAGAGATTAATATTATAGTTATTTAAATACTAATTATATTTACTCTTAGAATTGCTTAGTTAAGCCTTTTGCTTATATTTTAATTAAATATAAATACTTTTTATTATTAATATTAAGATTATGTTTTTAAAATATATAAAACTTAAATTTAATATATTATATATATATTTATTTATTTGTTTTTTTTTAAAAAAAAACCCTTTTTCTAATTACCTAACTTAACCTATATAAAATAAAATACTTTCTTATTTAGTATTTAGTTAGATTTTATAAGAAGTAATAAGAGCTTTATTATAATTATTCTAATTATAATTATTACCTATAAAAACCCTAGTAAGGAAAAATAACTAATTATAATAACCCTTTGTTTTTACTTATTTCCCTAGGCTAGGGGCTAGTACAGGGAATTAAACCCCGGTCTCTATAAAAAACACAATATACTAACCACTACACTATACCACTATATTAGATCTCCTAGAGGTTTTGACACCGACGGTAACCTAAGCACGAGGTTTTTTCTCTAAAAGATCATTGTATTATAGCTAAATAGTAGATAGAAATAATACAAAGAAATCGAAATACCACTATATTATATTTTTTTAGAATAAAATAAGATTAATAATAAAGATTTTAAATTATTTAAAGAGTTTTTTCTTTTTAAGCTTTAATTTAAAGGTTTTAATAAAATTAGGTAAATATTTAATATAAAATTTACTATTAATATATTTTACAGTAAAGAAATATAATAAATTATAAAGAATATAATATTTAAAATATAATTTAGATTTAGTTATTTTTAATAATATTAGAAGTAAGCTAAAATATATTAATTTTAGTATAAAAAGCTATTTTAAATATTAAATTAGATTTATTAGAGTTTACTATTTTTAATATTAAAAGGATATAAAGATTATAATATTAAATAAAGTTAATTATTTTATTAGTTAAAAAAAAAAAAAGACTAATATTATAATTATTTAAAAATTAATTATATTTACTCCTAAAATTACCTAGTTAAGCCTTTTACTTATATTTTAATTAAATATAAATAAATAAGGTGGTGTGGTACAGTGGTTAGCGCGCTGTGTTTTTCACAGAGACCGGGGTTCGATTCCCCGCACCAGCCCCCGGCCTAGGGAAATAGGTAAAAAGAACAAAGGGTTATTATAACTAGTCATTTTTCCCTACTAGGGTTTTTATAGGCAATAATTATAACTAAAAATAATTGTAATATAAAGCTCTTATTGCTCCTTATAAAATCTAACTAAATGCTAAATAAGAAAGCATCCTATTTATATATATATAGGTTAAGTTAAGTAATTAGATAAGGGTTTTTTTTTTAAAAAAAAAAAATTATATATATATAAATAAATAAATATATTTTAGGTAAATTTAAAAATATAAAGCAAAAAAAAAAGGTTCTTAGAAAATATTAATAATAACTAATAAATATTTTTTTTTTAAAAAACCCTTTTTAATTACTTAACTTAACTTATATATATAAATAAAATACTTTCTTATTTAATATTTAGTTAGATTTTATAAGGAGCAGTAAAAAATTTTTAGTGTAATTATTCTAATTATAATTATTTGCTTATAAAAACCCTAGTAGGGAAAAATAACTAATTATAATAACTCTAGTAATATAGTATAGTAGTTAGTATACTATGTTTTTTACAAAGACTAGGGTTTAATTCCCTATACTAGCCCCTAGCCTAGGAAAATAGATAAAAAAGGGTTATTATAACTAATTATCTTTCCTTACTAGGGTTTTTATAGGCAAATAATTATAATTAGAATAATTATAATAAAAAGCTCTTATTACTCCTTATAAATTAGGCATAAAATGCTATATAAAGAGATATCCTACTTATAGGTTAAGTTAAGCAGCTTAAAAAGGGCGTTTTTTAAAAAAAATAAAAAAAATAACTCTTTTATCTATTCCCTGGGCTAGGGGCTAGTGCAGGGAATTAAACCCTAGTCTTTGTAAAAAACATAGCATGCTAACTATTATACTATACCACCTAATAACTAATATAATTAATAGCTAAAAAGGACTATAGATATTATAAGGTTTATTAAAAACTATAATAATAGAAATAAGGCTAAAAAGAAATATAGAGGTTATTACTAAAAAGTCAAGGAAAATTAGTAGTTTAGGCTAGATTTTAAATATCTAGGAAATTAAAAGTATGTTTATTTATAATTATTATTATTTTTATAATTATATCTAGATATCTCTTTTTAGTATATTTTTTATACTTATATCTAATATCTTTTCTTTAAAGCCTTATTAATTTATAGAAAACTCTACTAATTAATATTAGATTTTAAAGGGAATAAATAAATAATATTATATTAGTATTATTATAAGGGGTTAAGCTAATATATTTAATAATACTTAATTATATATTAAGATATAAAAGTAATTTATATCCTCCTAAGAAAAGGAATAGCTTAATAAGATAATAATACTAAGAAGTATATTAAATCTTTAAACTTTTAAATCCTATAATATAATTACCTTTTTACTTATAATTACCTTAGAAGCTTAAAAGTAATATAAAATAAAAACTATAAAGCTTTTTCTAATAGAAATAAAATATAATAAAATACTTAATTATATATCTAATCTAGCTATTATAAGTTATATTAGTATTTTCCCTAGGTTATATAACTTAATAGCTTGCTATCTAAAGTAGATAGTTTTATAGCTAATAGGGTTATAATACTACTATTTATAATAATAACTAGAATAAATATAATAAAAAAGTTCCTACTACTCCTTATAAAATTTAACTAGTAATATTATTAGATTTCAAAGGGAATGGATAAGTAATATTGCACTAGTGCTATTACAGGGGGTTGGGTTAGTATGTTTAATAATACTTAATTCTTTATCTAATCTAGCTATTATAAGTTATATTAGTGTTTTCCCTAGGTTATATAACCTAACAACTTACTACCTAAGGTAGCTAGTCTTATAGCAATAGGGTTATAATACTATTATTTATAATACTAGTACTTTTTCTTTTATATATTAAATAATATACCTATATACAGTATTTAAATATATTTAATAAGCAATAAAAAGGGAATATATATTATTGCTAAATATATATACCTAAATAATATAAAGAGGAGGATATATCTCTACCTCTAGCTATATTATATAGGCTTAACTATATATATTACCCTTTATTATTTACATTTAACCTATCCTTTAATATAAATTATAGCTTTATTTATACTAATAAGTTATTTTAATACCTTATTTAGATTTACCTTAGTTATTATATTCATAGGATTATTATTACTATTAATCTATTTAATCTTATAGATTTTATATCTCTTATATAATTAATATAAAGCTATAATATTAATTATTAAGTATTTCTCCTTTATTATACCTAGTTTAATAAGGTACTTATAAAGTAAGTATAAGTCTATACAAATAATTATTAGGATAAATAGTATACCTATTTAATTAGTAATTAGCTTAAGTATTATTCTAAGAGTATATCTAATATTAATACCTTAAACTATTTTATATAATTCTAAGGTAAGTATACTTTAGATTATATACTAGCTCTTTATTAAGCTATATATAATAATATTACCTTTTATTATAAATTCTATATTATTTATCTTTTTATTACTAATTATAATAATTTAGCTAATCTATAAGCTAAGGTCTTTATTATTAGCAAATAATCTATTAATAAATATAAAGAGCTTTATTATTATAAGATTAAGTAGGATATACTTAAGTCCTTAATCCTAGTTACTTATTTACTATTCTAATTATTTATTTAGCTTTTTAATCTTTTTATTTAATAGGTCTTAATATTATATTATAATAAAAAGATTAAATAATACTTTTAGTTAATATATTATTATAATATATATATCTTATACTTATTACTTAATATATTCCTTCCTAGTAATTTTCTCTTTTAGATTAATTATTCTTAATCTTAATACTTATTCTTTTTACTTAAGCTATAATTATAAGTTTTCTCTTAAGATTAGTTTATATCTATTAAAGAAAAGAGATTATTATTATATTAGTACTTATTTAGATTTTATTATAAATTTTACTTTATTAAATTCTTTTTCCTTTAAATTATATAATAATTAATTATTTAGTTTAAATATATTATTTATTTATATCCTAATAATACTAAATATTTCTTTTAACTTAGAGATAAGTAAATAAAAGTTAAAAGTTAAGATTATTATATTAAGCTTATTTTAATAATAATTAAAATATATTGCCTATTAGTATATACCTATCTTAATTATCCTATAAAATAGTTTAATAATTCTTATAATTATTCCTTCTAGGAGATTATTATTAATTTGCTTTAGAGGGTATATTAGGATAGTTCTATTTAATTAGGTATTTAATTATATATATACTTAGGTAATATCCTATAGCCAAATAAATATTCCTTTCTTAATTAATAATAGGGCAATTATAATAATTAGCCTCTAGCTATTATATTAGATAGTAGGCACTTATATAAATATTATACTTTTCCTATTATTATTATATCCTTAAATAATAAATTATAACTTTTTATATAGTATTATTATTCCTTTTCCTTTAATTTTATATACTAATTATATATTAAAGATCTATTTACCTTAGTATTTATATTTATTATATTATTTAAATATAAATATATTATAATTCCTTAAGGCCTTGATTTTATCTTTATTAAACTATTTAAATAGTCTACCTAGGGTAATAATCTTTCCTTCTTACTATAATTATAGTAATAGGTTCTAATTAGTTTCTTCTTTTATAGTTAAATATATAGTATTTATATTAATATTATTTTCTAGGTTATCTAGAAGTATCTTATTAGTAATAAAGGTTTAATTAATTAAAGGTATTTTCCTTAGTTTTCTATATCTTTGCTTTAGTAGATTATATAGATTAACTAGGGGTTTAATAATTTAGGGTGCTAGTAATTATAAATCCTCTTTTTGTTTTTTATTTTATAGTTAATATAGAATTATATATAATAGTATTTCTTCTTTATTTTAGAAAAATAGTTTAATAATTATTACCTAAAGACTTATTAAGCTATTTAATAATTCTATAATCTATTTTTTATTTTCTATATTAATTAATTTAAATAAGCCTTACTATCCTTCTTTCTCTTACTATATATATACTTCTAATTAAAATAGTAAGAAGTAAGTAAAGATAATATTTAAGCTATTCTAAGTTATAAGGGCCTCTTTAATCTAGCGATTTATAAGAAGTCTCTTTACTTTATTAATAGCTTTATAAATAGCCTTAGTATATTATATTACTTTAAATATAAATAGTAAATTATCTAATAGATATAGGTAGGCACTAAATATAAATAATATTAATATAAGTCTATTAAGGCCTACTAAATTGTTAATAGCCTTAACTACTATCTATAGTTTTTAGTTATTTATAATTATATTATTAACTTTATTTTTAATAATATTATATACTTACCTTAATAGGCTATAATAGTATTCTACCTTTCTAATACTATTATATACTTTAATAGGTATCTTATCTATATTAATTGCTAATATTTAAGTATATTATTTAAACTCTCTTAATATAAAGTTTATTCTAGTATTATAGATAATCTAGTTAAATAGTCCTAAGTAGTTATTAATCTAGTATTTATATAATATATTCTATATATCCTTTGCTTTCTATTATTTAGGGTTAAGGAAGTATATTACTTAAAATAATATTATAATATTAATAATATAAATTATAGATTTATTATTAATTTATATAATATTAATAATAATCTTATAGTTAAATTTATAATTATTCTTTAGTATAAAGTAAAATCTACTTAGGGCTTTGCTATTTATTTAATAATAATAATATATTTTAGTAAGTTTTTTTAATACTTTTAAATTAAACTCCTAGTTTACTTATTTAAGTATTTTCTTTAAATAATTAACTAATAAATACCTAAATTAATAATATATTTAGTATAGCTTAGACTCTATAAAATAAAATATAATAATTTCTTTTATATTAATAATCCACTATAAATATCCTTATTATCTAATTATAGGGACTTTAATATCTCTTTTAATAAGTATATTTCTTAGATTATTAAGTTTAATACCTATTTAATTTATATTACTAATAAATAGTAAGAAAGGGATATTTATGTTTAGTTAAAATACAAGCAAAAGGCTTAACCAGGCAATTCTAAGAGCAGATATAATTAGTATTTAAATAACTATAGTATTAGTCTCTTTTTACCCTAACCAATAAAATAATTAACTTTATATATTTTATAATCTTAATACCCTTTTAATATTAAAGATAGTAAACTCTATTAGATCTATCCTAATATTTAAGATAGCTTTCTTACTATACTAAGACTAATATATTCTAGCCTATTTCTAATATTATTAAAAATAGTTAAATCTAAATTATATTTTAAATATTATATTCTTTATAATCTATTATACCTTTTTACCTTAAAATATACTAATAATAAGCTTTATACTAAATACCCTCCTAACCTAGTTAAATACTTTAAATAGATCCTTTCTTAATATAGGCTATTTATACTATCTAAGATTAAAATTACTAATCTTATATTATTTTAAAAGATAAAAATTATTAATTTTAAGTTTTAATTACTTTAAAAGAATAATATTAATATTAATAATAAAGATTTTATTTAAAAGGAATATATAAAGGTTAATAAGATAATAAATAAGTATATTTTAGATAAATTTAAGGATATAGAGCTAGAAAAAGAGAGATTCTTAGAAGATATTAATAATAGCTAGTATAATTAGTAGCTAGAAAGGACTATAGATATTATAAGGTTTATTAAGAACTATGATAATAGAAATAGGGCTAAAAAGAAATATAGAGATTGCTAAAAAGTTATAGAAAATTGGTAGTCTGGGCTAGATTTTAAATATCTAGGAAATTAAAAGTGCATTTGTTTATAATTATTAAATCTGGTTTACAATTAATAAAGGAAAGGGATATATATTAGGACTAATTAGAAATTAATAGTACTAAGGATTATAGGTACAATTATTATACTATTTAATATTATTAAGCCCTTGCTAAATTTGATCTTATAGTCTTTAGTTTTACTAATTAATAGTAAGGGGATTAATTTTCTTAGTACTTATGCCTAGGGAAAGTATAACCTAGCCCCTATAAGGGGATATAAGCTTAGTTAAGTAAGGGATTTATAAGCAACCACTCTCTATATGAGTTTAGTATAGTTTTAGCTAGAGAAAGAGGGGTAAGCTTTAGTTTTACCCCTTAAGTTAATATATTATTCTACCTAACTACTTATTATTACTTTTATTATAATTATTTAGCTAGGTATAGTTATTATAATTCTAAAGCTTTTATTATAGCTTTCTAGATAATATATCTTATAAGGTTTATAATTTTATAATTATAAGTAAAATTACTAAATTAATTATCTACTTAAGTAAAGAGAGTTTATAAGCAAAATAAATACCTATTAAAAATAATAATTTAAATAACCCTTTATATAAAAAACCCCTTAACTAGGAAAAAGGGAAAAGAAAAGAGATTCTTAATTTTAATCCTAATAAAACTATAGGTAAATACTTAACCCTAATTTAAATAAAAACCCCTTTAAATTAATAAAGAGTAAGCTAAAATAAAGTTAATATATAGGCTCCTTGGATATAAATATAATAGGAAATAGCTAAACTAAGAAAGTAAAATATTATTCTTATTATAATAATTAGCTAAATATAAAAGAAAATAGAATAAAAATAAAACTAAAAGTATAATAATTACTTAAATCTCATCGTATTTTTATTGTATTATAATCCCATAGTAATTTGTGGATTCTAGTAAGATACTAGCCCAGATTCCCTAGACCTCCCTTCCTTCTTCGGTTCCTTTGTTTTCGGAATCTCTATTTTATTATATATTATTTTATATTATTAAGCTAAATATTATATATTTTTAGATCCTCTAAGAACCTCTCTTTATAAGAACTTAGGCTAGTTCTAAATTATATATTAAGATACTTTAATATTAGCTTTATTAGCTTTTATTATTATTTAATAAAATTAATATTATTATAATTAAGATCCTTTCTTTAGAGTAGCTTAAGCTCCTATAGAATAAGCTTAATTTTGGTCTTAGTAGCTAGATTATTACTTAGGTATAGTTTATTATTTATTTTATTGATAAATTTATTATTAGACCTTTTGGGCTAGATACTAATAGCCTAGATCTCTTAATATATATATCTATATATAAAGTCAGATTTAGGAGGGGTATTACCTTTATAGATAAGGTAATATTAGAATAATATTTTAATTAATATTATTTATAGGTATATTTATAGGTATATTTATAGGTATATTAAAATATACTAATTCTAGCTATTAGCTATCTTTTTATTATATTTTATTTCTATTAGAGAAAGCTTTATAGTTTTTATTTTATATTGCCTTTAGGCTTTTAAGGTAATTATAAGTATAAAGGTAATTATACTATAGGATTTAAAAGTCTAAAGATTTAATATACTCCTTAGTATTATTACCTTATTAAGCTATTTCTTTTTTTAGGAGGATATAAATTACTTTTATACCTTAATAAGGTAGTATTAGAATAATATTTTAATTAATATTATTTATAGGTATATTTATAGGTATATTTATAGGTATATTAAAATATACTAATTCTAGCTATTAATTATCTTTTTATTATATTTTATTTTTATTAGAGAAAGCTTTATAGTTTTTATTTTATATTACCTTTAGGCTTCTAAGGTAATTATAGGTATAAGGGTAATTATATTATAGGATTTAAAAGTCTAAAGGTTTAATATATTTCTTAGTATTATTACCTTATTAAGCTATTCCTCTTTTTAGGGGGATATAAATTACTTTTATACCTTAATAATAATTATATAAATAATAGGAATTCTATAAAATTAGATAAATTAATAAAAAGAATAATCTAGCTAATATATTTATAAAAGAGAGCCTTAATTAAGTACTAAAGTAATTTATTAATAATAATAATATAATAATTTAAATAGAAGATTAGATTATATAAGAATAAATAATAAGCTTATACTTAATATAAAAAATTAAAGGAGGAATAGAAGGAAGAAGAAAAGGGATAATATTATAACTTAATTATTAAAATTAATAGGAAAAATATATATTATTTCTATAAAAAGAGAAAAAGTCTAATATTAGTTTATTGGTATAATTAAAGGAATAATACCCTATAAGATAGTTATATAGCTCTTTATATAACCCCTAGCTAAAGTAGATATACTATAATCCTACCTAAGTAGAATTAGAAAAGAAGATTAGATATTAATAAAACTATTACTAAAGAACCTCCTAGTAGCTACTAAAGACCCTTATTATAATCTTAGCTAGTTTATATTATAAACCCCTGGGATTTACCTATAAAAAGTAATAAGAGCTTTTTTATTATAATTATTCTAATTATAATTATTTGCCTATAAAAACCCTAGTAAGGAAAAATAACTAGTTATAATAACTCTTTTATTTATTTTCTAAGCTAGAGGCTAGTATAAGAAATTAAATCCTAGTCTCTATAAAAAATATAGTATATTAACTACTATACTATACTATTCTTAGATAGTATAAATAGCTTATATTAAAGGAAGATCTATTAAAAGTATTTAATTAGATTAAAAGAATATTTAATATTAAGGTATAAAAGTGATTTATATCCTCCTAAGAAGAGGGATAGCTTAATAAGATAGTAATACTAAGGAATATATTAAACCTTTAAACTTTTAAATTTTATAGTATAATTACTTGTTTAAACACTAATTATAGTTGTTTAAACACTAATTGTATCCGCTCCTAGAATTGCCTGGTCGAGCCTCCTGCTTATATTTTAACTAAATATAAATAGTATAATTACTCTTATATTTATAATTATCTTAGAAGCCTAAAAATAATATAAAATAAAAACTATAAAGCTGTCTTTAATAGAAATAAAATATAATAAAAAGATAGCTTTTTTAATAGCTAGAATTAGTATATTTTAATATACCTATAAATATATCTATAAATATATTTATTAATAATTATAAATAAACACACTTTTAATTTCCTAGATATTTAAAATCTAGCCTAAACTACTAATTTTCTATAACTTTTTAATAGTAACCTCTATATTTCTTTTTAGCCCTGCTTTTATTATTATAGTTCTTAATAAGCCTTATAATATCTATAGTTTTTTCTAGCTACTAATTATACTAGCTATTATTAATATCTTTTAAAAACCTCTCTTCTTCTAGCTCTATATCCTTAAATTTACCTAAAATATACTTATTTATTATTTTATTAACCTTTATATATTTCTTTTAAATAAAATCTTTATTATTAATATTAATATTATTCTTTTAAAGTAATTAAAGCTTAAAATTAATAATTTTTATCTTAGATAGTATAAATAGCTTATATTAAGAAAGGATCTATTTAAAGTATTTAACTAGATTAGGAGAGTATTTAGTATTAAGGTATAAAAGTGATTTATATTCCCCTAAGGAGAGGGATAGCTTAATAAGGTAGTAATACTAAGGAATATATTAAACCTTTAGACTTTTAAATCCTATAGTATAATTACTCTTATACCTATAATTACCTTAGAAGCCTAAAGGTAATATAAAATAAAAACTATAAAGCTTTCTCTAATAGAAATAAAATATAATAAAAAGATAGCTTTCTTAATAACTAGAATTAGTATATTTTAATATACCTATAAATATACCTATAAATATACTTATAAATATATCTATAAATAATATTAATTAAAATATTATTCTAATACTACCTTATCTATAAAGGTAATACCCCTCCTAAATCTAACTTTATATATAGATATATATATTAAGAGATCTAGGCTATTAATATCTAGCCTAAGAGGTCTAATAATAAATTTATTAATAAAATAAAAGATAAACTATACTTAAGTAATAATCTAGCTATTAGGACTAAAATTAAGCTTATTTTATAGGAGCTTAAGCTATTCTAAAGAAAGGATTTTAATTATAATAATATTAATTTTATTAAATAATAATAAAGGCTAATAAAGCTAATATTAAAGTATCTTAATATATAATTTAAAACTAGCCTAAGTTCTTATAAAAAGAGGTTCTTAGAGGAT
>JAHVYB010000341.1:0-25619 GCA_020623695.1 Calonectria henricotiae | reverse complement strand
ACATATCAAAGGAAATGTTAAAAAAAAGTTTTTTTTTATTAGTTTTTTTTTCTTAATTGGTGTTTTAAAAGAAAAAAATATAAAAAAAAAAATTGTTATAAAAAACTTTTATTTCTCCTTGTAAAATCTAAATAAATGCTAAATAAAAAAGCATTTTATTTATATATATAGGTTAAGTTAAAAAATTAGATAAGAGTTTTTTTTTAAAAAAAAAAAAAAAAAAAAAAAATAATATAATATAAAAAGAAGAATAATTACCTTTTAATTTTTATAATTATCTTAATTTCTTAGAAAGAGACCTAGGAGATTACTTAGAATTATAAAGAATAAAGAATTATCTAAATAAGCTAATAAAAGAGCTATAAGAATATATTATTTAAATTCTCCCTAAATTTCTTATAATCTAACTAAAATTAGTCTCTAAGGCTATAATATACTAGGATATAGGTATAGGAAATAATAAAAAAAGAAAAACTTATCTAGGCTCTAATTAATTATCTTAAAAAAGATAAAAGGATAATTAAAATAATACTCTATTTAATTACTAAAGAAACTAAGGGAGATTTAATAAACCCTTTAATTTTCACCTAAAAGGTATATAAACTAACCTCTAAGATAATAAAAATCCTATAGGAAATAATAATTGTAAACAAACACACTTTTGATTTCCTAGATATTTAAAATCTAGCCTAAACCACCAATTTTCTATGACTTTTTAGTAACCTTTATACTTGCTCTTGGACCTATTTTTATTGCGGTTTTTAATATAGGTTATAGTACCTATTATCCTTTCCAGCTACTTATTATATCTATTGCTATTAATTTCTCTAAGAAAAGCTTCCTTTGCTTTAATTATCTCCTTAAATACTATTTTATTTAATTTCTTTATAATAATATTAAATTTCTTATACTTTTCTTAGATAAATGTTTTATTATTAATATTAAGATTATTCTTTTTAAGTATATAGAATTTAAATTTAATAAATTATATCTTTTAGAATAATTTAAGGTTAGTAATAAAGGTTCTAAATAGCCTAAGAAGCCCTTCCTTTCTAAGCTTTAATTTAAAGGTCTTAATAAGATTAGGTAAGTATCTAATATAAAGTTTACTATTAGTGTATTTTAAGGCGGAAGGGTATAATAAATTGTAAAGAATATAGTATTTAAAATATAGTTTAGATTTAGCTATTTTTAATAATATTAGAAGTGGGCTAGAATATATTGGTCTTAGTATAGTAGGAAAGCTATCTTAAATATTAGAATGGGTCTAATAGAGTTTACTATCTTTAATATTAAAAGGGTATTAAGATTATAAAATATATAAAGTTGATTATTCTATTGGTTAGGGTAAAAAGAGACTAATACTATAGTTATTTAAATACTAATTATATCCGCTCCTAGAATTGCCTAGTTAAGCCTCCTACTTATATTTTAACCAAATATAAATCCTATAGGAAAAAATAAAAAATAATAATAATATTATAATTATAGAAATAAAGAATATTTTATAAATTACTATAATAAGGAACTAAGAATCTAAAGAACCTAGACTAATTAATAGGAAAAAAGTAAAAGATAAAAGTAAATAATCCTACTAATACCCTTATACTTATACTTAAGATTATATAATATCTATTTATTTTAATTATTATTTTTACCCCTTAAAAGCCTATTATAATTAAAATAATCCTAGATATAGAAAGTAAAACTAATATTATTAATTAATAACTAGCTATTAGCCTTACTCTAAGAAAGGCCCCTAATAAAGTTCCTAACCTAATTCTAGTAAAGGATTAAAAAGTAAAAGCCTATAATACTTAGTACTTATCTATTAAAATATAATATTAGTATAAATAAATTAAGAAAATAATTTAAATAGTAATTAGTATTAATAGGGATCTAAACCTTAGAAATAAACCTATATTACTAGGAATATTTATCTTAATTTAACTTAATATTTTAATAAATATTAAGAATTAAATATAAATTTACTAAATTATATAGGAAAGCTTTTAAAAAATTACCCCTTATAAATTTAAGAAGTTAGCTAAATATACTATAAATATCTATAGTATAATAATATATAAGAAACCCTATAAAATATTAAGAGATTCCCCCTCTAAAGAGCCTCTAATTAACTTTATTATTCCCTTTAAAATTTTTTACTTAAAATAGATATTCTCTAAAGAAGAATTAAAAATACTTTCCTTATATAAGATTACTAATTATAGTATTAATTTAATTAAGGATAAAACCCCTTTATTTAGCCTAATATATCCCTTATTATAAAAGGAGCTCTAAGAACTATATTAATATCTTAAGGAAAATTTAGATAAAGGCTAAATTTAATCCTTAAAGAGCTCTATAGGAGCTCTAATTCTCTTTATACTAAAATCTAATAAATCCCTTAAATTATATATTAACTATAGAAAACTTAATATAATAATAAAAAAGAATTAGTATTTTTTACTTTTAATTTTAGAAATTATAAATTAAATTAAAGGAGCTAAGTACTTTTCTAAGATTAATATTAAGAATATATATTATTATATTTATATAAAAAAAGAAAATAAATAAAAGATAGTATTTTAAATATATTATAAATACTTTAAGTACTTAGTAATACTATTTAGATTAATTAATATACTTATAATCTTCTAAGATTATATTTATAGAGCTTTTAGTAAACTAGTAAATATAATATATATAGCTTACTTAGATAATATCCTTATCTTCTTAAGAGACTAAGAAGCCTATATAAAATACCTTTAAGCTATACTTAAATACTTAAGAAATACTAAACTTTATATAAAATTCTCTAAGTATATATTCTATTAATCTTTAATTAAATTCTTAGGATTTATCCTCTCTAAAGAAGGGATTATTATAAATCTAAAAAGGGTTAAGATAATTACTTAATAGAAAGAGCTAAAAATCTACTAAGAGATCTAGGTCTTTATAGATTTCTATAACTTCTATAGGTAATTTATCTTTAATTTTTTAGTACTAGTAAAGCTATTAATAAATCTATTAAAGGGAAGTTAAAAAGATAGAAAGCTTAGTAAAGTAGAATTAAATAATATAAAAAGAGGGGTATTTATATTTCTAAAGTAGGCTTTTTAAAAGGCCCCCTTACTATATTATTTTAATCCTACTAAACCTATTTAGCTTAAAATAAATATCTTATTATTTATAATAATAGGAATTTTATTATAGCTAGATAATAATAGCTATTTTTACCTTATAGCCTTTTAGTTATAAAAATATACTAACTATAAGTTTAAGTATAAGACTCTAGACTAAGAACTAATAGCTATTATAAAGTTATTTAAATATTAGTAATATTATCTTAAAAGGGTAATAAACTAAATAAAAGTTCTTAGTAATTATTTTAACCTTTAATTATTTATAAAAATACTAAAGCTAAATAGGAGATAGGCTAGATAGTATATATACCTAATACCTTATAATTTTATTATATAATATTAGCTAAGCAAATAAAACCCTATTAATAGCTTATTAAGATAATTAGATTATAAGAGGAATACTTTATATAATCTAAACCTATTAGTATTACTTAAAAAGAGATTAATTAAAATATAAATAACTTAATTCTTATAAAAATTAAAAGATAAATTAAACTTAGGGTCTTTTAAGAAAAAAAATACCCTAACTTATAAATAGGCTAAGGCCCTAGAAAAGGAAATATAGAAGAATAAGTCTCCTACTACCTAAAATAGCTATAAGTATAATACTAAGGTATTAAGAAGTATAGCTCCTAGTATAATTAAACCTAAGTTAATAGTAAATTTATAAGCTTTTACCTAAATATAAATAAGCTAGGTTTAAGAGAAGATAGATTATAATTTATTTATTTTAGTATTTATAGTTAAAAAGGCCTTAGTTAAAGAGGAGATCTTTAAAGAAAACCCCTTAAAGCCCTTAGAAAAGGTAATATACTTTCTCTAGGAAAAGGACCTTAAGATATAGCAAAGGATTAATAGAATAAAGTAAAAGATAATAAATAGAAGCCTTAGTAATTAGTTTATAAATAAATATAGTTTTTTTTACTTTAAATATTAATTATTTATATCTAATAAAAAAGCTATAAAATAATAGCTATTATAGCTATACTATAATAATCTATTAATAGGGTATTTTAGGTAAAATAAAACCTTAGAAATAATCTAAAGAAAGTTCTATTAATCTAATATAAGTAAAGATATTTTAAAGTAGATTTAGATCTATATAATATACTAAGGAGCTAATTATAAAAGATATTATTTTTATAATAAACTTAAGTTCTTATTAATACCCTTTTAACTATAAAAAGAAATATTAATAGATTTTATTATAAGATTATTATTTTTATTATAAAAAAGAATAAAGGTAAATATAATACTTATAATTATAAATTATTTTATAAAATATATATATATAATTCTAATCTTTAGCTAAATTAATACTATAAATCTAATAAAGCTCTTTTATAATAAAATTAAATTTAAATTTAATTTCCTAAGTAAGATTATCTTTAATAAGGAATTAATCTTTATAAGTAAGTTTTAGTTAAAACTATATTATTAAATAAAAATAAAATAAAAGCTTTTAATAGCTTTTTACCCCTAAATTAATAGCTAAATAGAAAGAATAAATTAAATATTTAAATATTATTTAAGGTACTTTAGTAATAAGTAATAAAATAACTAGGTAGCCTTCTTAGTAATTATTTAATTTATTTATAATAATATAAAAAACTTAACTATACAATATAATACCTTTTAAGTATTATATAGCTATTACCTAGAGTTTTATATTTATATTAAGGATAATACTATCTAAGGAAAGATACTAAAGGTAAATATATAAATATATTATCTTATAAAACTAAAAGAATAATTATAAAATTAATATTAAAAGGCACTAAATAAGCAATAGAAATATTATAACTAAAAGTACTAATCCCTAACCCTTAAAAAAGGCAATTTAATTATCTTATCTATAAAAAACCTCTCCTTAAAAAAATATAAAAGAAAGCTAGCCCTAAGATAAATAAAGCCCTTTTAAGTACTAGATACTATAGGAATATAGGTATATTAATTAGCACTCCTAGAAAAATATAGCTATATTTATAATATATTTTATATAAACTTACTAAAGCTATAAAAAAGGCATAAAACTAATAAGAATAAACTACTCCTAATACTTAATCTAAAAAATATTAACCTAGAATAGAAAATAAAATAAAATATAAAGGAGAAATATACTATCTAATTAAGTAGATAGGTTAGCCTATAAAATATAATTAATAGTTATATAAAGATAAATTAATAAATATATAAAGAGTAATTTAAGATTACCTTAAATAATAAGTAAAGGTAACCTAAAAATAAGGAAGATTATAAAAGAAAGTTAATTCTTAAAAATAACTATATAAGTATAATAATTACTATAAAACTAAGTACTTTAAAAGGGCTATAATAAAGGTATAATTAAATTATACCTAAAAAAAACCTTACTTTTTTAGGATTAAAATAAAGCTTTTATAACTATAAGCTAGAGTCCTACTATAGCTAGAGCTATTACTAATTTAAGCAAAAGTTTAGGGAGAAATAGCCTTAGTATTAAACCTAGACTTAGAGAACTTATTTACTTTAAGAGATTACTAAAAGAAAGTAAATTTTAACTTAATAATATAAGAATAAGTATTAAGAAAAATTATCTTATTAGTATTTCTACCTTAATATTAGCCTAAATTAAAAAGCTTCTAGATCCTATTTATAATCTATTTCTTAGTAACCTCCTAGGCACTATAATTAGTATTATTATATAAAAAGTAAAGATTTAAAATATAAGTATATTTTTATAATTCCTCTTTCTAAGAATAATAAATTAATAAATTAAATAATATATAAAAAAGATAATAAAAACCTATTAAGTAAATAATAATAGCCTAATAAGCTTATACTTAATAATAAATTATCTTAAAATTAGTAAAAATAATATAAGCTTTCTAAGAAAGAAAAAAATAAATAGTAAAAATATAATAAAAGTATATCTAAGAAATATCTATATAAATATACTTTTTAGTACTAATTAGACTATAGGCTTAGAATAAATAATTTTTAATAGTAAGAAATATATCTAATAATTAAAAGCTTATTTAATAGAATAAATAATAAATATTCTTAGAAAAGATATAAAAAGGCTTAATAATTATAATAAAAGCCTTTATCTATAGATTAATAGACTTAATCTTTTTTAGGAAGATTATATATAATAAATAAGTTAGGTAAGCCTATATATTATATAAGTTATAAGTATCCCCCTCTATAAGGGAAATAGGCCTAGATAGTTAGTAAATAAATAATAATTATATACTAATAAATAATAAAGATATATAAATAATAATTAATATTAAAAGTCTAGTAATATATATAGTAAATAATATTAGAAGTATAGTAAATATATTTAATAGAGATTATTATAATTAGGATATCCTTAGGCTTATTTTTAATATATTTAGCCTTTTTTTATAGAATATTCTAAGTATATTTTATATATTAGATAAAGGTATTACTAATACCTATAGAATAAGTAAAAAGAATAAGTATATTAATATTTAAAAGATAAAAAGAAAGGCTTAGAATATAATAATATAATAGTGGTGTGGTACAGTGGTTAGCGCGCTGTGTTTTTCACAGAGACCGGGGTTCAATTCCCTGCACCAGCCCCTGGCCCAGGGAAATAGGTAAAAAAGAACAAAGGGTTATTATAACTAGTCATTTTTCCCTACTGGGGTTTTTATAGGCAATAATTATAACTAAAATAATTATGATATAAAGCTCTTATTGCTTCTTATAAAATCTAACTAAATGCTAAATAAGAAAGTATCCTATTTATATATATAGGTTAAGTTAAGTAATTAGATAAGGGTTTTTTTTTTTTTTTAAAAAAAAAAAATAATAATAATAATATAATAAGTAAAGATAAATAATCCTAAAAATTAAAAAGGGATAAAGAAAAAAGAAATAGGAAACTATTATTATAAAAGAATAATAATTTAAATAATAAATAATTAGATAATTAAAAGGTAAATAATTTTTTAATTTTCTATTATTTTATACTTAAGAATAATAGTAATTTACTATTAACCTAATATACTAATATCTAATATATTAGGATTAGCCTTACTAAAGATAAGTAAAAACTTATAAGTCCTTTTTATAGGGGCTTATTAGCTATAAATTATAAGACTATATTATTAGAATAAGTAATTATTACTAAGAATAATAAACTTAAGGGGGGGGATAGTTATAATCTAGCCCCTTTAAGGGAATATAGGCTTAGTTAAGTAAGGGATTTATAAGTAATTACTCTTTATAAGAGTTTAGTATAATTTTAGCTAGAGAAAGAGGGATAAGCTTTAGTCTTATACCTTAAGTTAATATACTATTCTACTTAGCTACTTATTATTACCTCTATTATAACTATTTAGCTAGGTATAGCTATTATAACTATCTTATTTATAAAAGTAATACCTCTTCTAAATCTAACTTTATATTTATATTTAATTAAAATATAAGTAGAAGGCTTAACTAGGTAATTCTAAGAGTAGATATAATTAGTATTTAAATAACTATAGTATTAGTCTCTTTTTATCCTAATTAATAAAATAATTAACTTTATATATTTTATAATTTTAATACTTTTTTAATATTAAAAATAATAAACTCTATTAAATCTATTTTAATATTTAAAATAGCTTTCTTATTATATAAAACTAATATATTTTAGCTTATTTTTAATATTATTAAAAATAACTAAATTTAAATTATATTTTAAATATTATATTTTTTATAATTTATTATACTCTTTTACCTTAAAATATATTAATAGTAAGCTTTATATTAAATATCTTCCTAATCTAGTTAAATACTTTAAATAAATCTTCTTTTAATATAAACTATTTATACTATTTAAGATTAAAATTATTAATTTTATATTATTTTAAAAGATATAAATTATTAATATTAAGCTTTAATTACTTTAAAAAAATAATATTAATATTAAAGATTTTATTTAAAAGAAATATATAAAGATTAATAAAATAATAAATAAATATATTTTAGGTAAATTTAAGGATATAAAGCTAGAAAAAGAGAGATTCTTAGAAAATATTAATAATAATTAGTATAATTAGTAGTTAGAAAGAATTATAGATATTATAAGGTTTATTAAGAATTATAATAATAAAAATAAGGCTAAAAAGAAATATAAAAATTATTACTAAAAAGTCAAGGAAAATTAGTAGTCTAGGCTAGATTTTAAATATCTAGGAAATTAAAAGTATATTTATTTATAATTATTAAATCTAGTTTATAATTAATATTATTAATCTTATATTATTTTAAAAGATAAGACTTATTAATTATAAATTTAAATTACTTTAAAAGAATAATATTAATATTAATAATAAAGATTTTATTTAAAAGGAATATATAAAGATTAATAATAGTAGTATAGTATAGTAGTTAGTATACTATGTTTTTTATAGAGACTAGGGTTTAATTTCTTATACTAGCTCCTAGCCCAGGAAAATAGGTAAAAACAAAGGGTTATTATAATTAGTTATTTTTCCCTACTAGGGTTTTTATAGGTAAATAATTATAACTAGAATAATTATAATAAAAAAGCTCTTATTACTCCTTATAAAAATAAGTATAAAATACTATATAAAGAGATATTTTACTTATAGGTTAAGTTAAGTAGCTTAAATAGGTTTTTTTTTTTAAAAAAAAAGAGATTTTTAAAAGATATTAATAATAATTAATATAATTAATAGCTAGAAAGAACTATAAATATTATAAGATTTATTAAGAATTATAATAATAAAAGTAAAGCTAAAAAGAAATATAAAGATTATTATTAAAAAGTTAAGGAAAATTAGTAATTTAAGCTAGATTTTAAATATCTAGGAATTTAAAAGTATATTTATTTATAATTATTAAATTTAGTTTATAATTAATAAAGGTTTTTTTTTTTTAAGTAAAAAAAGTAAAAAAATTAATAGCTATATTTTAATATAAAAATTTATAATTTATTTTAAATATATTTTTAATTAAAAGTATATAAACTAACTATTTAATAGAAATTCACTACTCTACTTTACTATAATAGCTCTACTTAAACTAATTATAAGCATAAATTACAGCGCGCCTAGACTTCTAAGCACATCCTCATCATGTGACTCAGCCGCTATCGCTTGCTATTATCCATCGAAGCTTCTTGGCTCTAGCCACTAACCGAAAATTTCCCAAGCAATCCCTCCCTCATCAAGCCCGCTCGTCATTATCCTCGCCAATCTCGCGCCGTCATCATATTTCTCTTCGTCGTATCTACGCCAACCCAGCCTATTCGAAATGCCTCCCAAGCGCATCTACATCGAGAAGGCTTCTCGCCGGGCCCCCAAGGGTTTCATCGGCGCCACCTATGATGCCCTCACTTCTTCCGAAAACGCTTCTGTTGTCCGCAGCATTGCCATCTTTGGCGTGAGTAGAACTTGGCTCCTAGTGTAGAGGCTCTCATAAACTGATACGGTACTAACTGCATCTTAACAGGCGGCTGTGACCTTCATTGCCAGCTCCTGGGGCGAGATCCTTCTCCCTCCGTAAGTCTGCCAAATTTCCCGGCTTCTGGCAACATTTCCCTTTATTCCAGTAGCCAAGGCCCCCAATTCGCCCACAGCTAACTGGGCAATAGGCAGTAACCCAATCCAACAGCAAAACATCGCGAGGTGACCTCGGAGGAGCGGCCAGTGTGAATGGCCACGCATGACGTACGACCATCTCAAAATCATATAATCTCTTGTACATTAGAAAACAGCATCGATTGTACGTTTAGTGGAACTGGACCCATGTTAGAAACCCAGAAGACGGCCACGGCCATGATGGATGGGATGGGCGTTGGGCATAAATGAGCACCACTCTTTGTGGATGATAGCAATGCATTTTGGTTCATCCGGTACTGTGTTTGTCGCACCGAGGGAGACGGGATAGGAGAGCGGCAATGCGAGCGACAGTAGAAATACTCCGAGGAACCTGGACAACCGTTCTCACCAGGTCAACCATGACTGCCGTTGTTCTCCACTTGCATTCCTGAGATGCTCATGAGAGACGTAGAGTTCGACCACGCTCGCGACTTCCAGCTGGTTGCTGGGGAACAGGTAGGTACCTTGACCAACTCTTGATCCTCGATTCTAGCATTTCTTCAAACCTATTGCTGTCCCTGCTCCATGTTATTGAAATATTTGAAGCCCGATTCCTCTGATTCAAATTATTCGAAATCACGCAACGTTCCACCGCAAGTCCTGCACCTCCAGATGGAGGCCGATTCTGTCGGTCTCGCACCGGCAAGGGAAGACCTTGATAAGCACCAATCTAGTCGACCCCTAATATCTGCCGGCAGGTTTGCGCAGCTCGTGTCCAAATTCGAAAATCTCGATTCCCGTTCATTTTATAACCAGCAGCGAAGTTCCATTGCTACCTCAAGACTAGATTCGTTTTCCTCGCTGAGCTACCGACATAAAGAATATGGTTCCAGCAATTCCAAGATCGCGCCCTCCAAGTTCAACAGGAGAAAATATAGGAAGGACGTCGACGATTCAAGCGGTATTACTCTTAATGAATTAACTCCAACAAAACCGCCCACTCGACCTTATCGATCACAGTCTCTGAAGGCTAAACCGACTGCATCTCCCCGTCCGATTGATATTGGGCCAAGACATATGTCAGTGGCAGAAAGGAGAAAATTATTTGAGTGCGTTGAACAACACGCGGACAAGTTTGGATCTCACATTGCACTGCCAAACTCTAATGTTCATACGACTGTCGCACCAGTGGGTATAGCCACCCCGATTCTCTCCTTGTTCAAGTCTTTCGATTCCCTAAGCGCTACAAAGACCAAACCAAGCTCCTGCGCACGACAAAAGTCAATAGAATTTGGGATACCAAAGTCTCAGAGGTTTACAGTTTCAAGTCGGGGCGAGAAGCTTCATGTTTTGCACTCCGAGCAGGTATTTCAACATGAAACTACTTCAACAACAACAGTGGTTCCCGCAGAATCATTTGAGATGCCCCCTAAAGAAGCGGAAATGTTCAACACGCCCAAACGGAGAAGTCGTGAGAATGACCTACTCAGTCCCGGACGAAGAGATTTTGTATTAGCGCATCCTCACAATGCCATGCACACCCCTGCTTCCAATACTCGGGATAGTCTTCGGGGACCCTATGCAATAGCTCTGGCGACAAGAAGCCAACCCCATATTATTGAAAGTTCAGATTATCGTTATTCTGTACCTAAATCTCCACTATCGCCAGGCCTCAGGCACCAAACCTGGCTAGAGAATGCTCAGAAAATGGCTTCATCGCTCTCAGTATCGGCCTCCGAGAGGGGTTCACCCGGCGATTTTCAGCCCGGCCGATATTCTAAGCCATTCCGCCAGACGATAAAGAAGGTTCAGTTAACTAAAACTTCTGAACATTTCAACTTCGGCGCAAAGATATCTAGTCTTCGACGCAGATTCGATCTACCAAGAAGTGCAAGTGTAATGACACTGCCTTGCAGCCTTCGACCGCGGCGTCAGACAAACCCTGCCAATGTATCATAGTATGAACCTCCCTGGCCACTGAAGAAGTCTGTATCACCCTCAGGGCCTGAAAGTTCCAGCACGCCGGGAATGACAAAGTGGTTCATTCAAAAAAAAAACCTTTACTTCCAGCCGTCGGTTTCGACCTGGGCGACACGCGGTAATATAAACCAATATCTCCATTGAAGGATATAATTGATCTTTTTAAATCATTGGGCCACCAGAATGACCACGGCGGCCACGAAATATGGCGAAGCTGGACTGAAAAGCAACTAGGAGAGAGACCCAAGGGTCGCCGCCAACATTGTGTCAGGGGTGTTTTGCGTCAAATTTCAGCATCACTCAAGGGGGGCTCTTCAGACCAGGATGCAAAGGCTTTAAGAGAGGGACTTTTGAGCGATGAAGGCTTTAGAGAAGTGGGACTAACTTCGACTAGCAGGCACATTCGTTTCTCATCTGCCAGTGCTAGGTCAAGGCCTAGAGTCTTGCTACAGCATGGTCCTGTTATGGCGAGGAATTCGGACCCTGCCAGGCATGGCTATTTAGAACACCACAGCTTCAGAATTCGTGGTGGGGGTGGTTTCCAGATTCCTTTGGCGGCTTCGCCCATAGCAATCAAATATTTGTATTTGAGGCCCCCAGTCGACGGCAAACCTTCCCTTGTCAAGACAGCTCATAAATATTCCGCCAAACGCTCGACAGCGAACAGAGAACAAGCTGATGCAGAAAGAAATGGGACTCGTGTAATGCACAACAGGGGCACATTGATGCCGAGGGTGCGTTGTGCGTCAGTGCCGTCTAAGCCCGTTCGTATCGATGAGCTGAAGAGATTGGTTAGCACATGCAAACAGAGAGTAACGAGGCAGGCATCGGGTAGTCATGATGTTTGATCGAGTCGATATAGAGTTTGGGGCTTGAGAATGGGCAGAACACGTAGATTTTCAACACGACACCTCGGTCCCGTTTGCTGTAGCACTTATCTCATTGGCCTCGCCACAGGCCCCGGTCCACATTGCTTACTTTGGTGCTACGGTTTGGTTCTAGAGGTTCTTCTCTAAAATAGGATAAGTAGGTAAATCGGAGTAGATTTTGACTATTCTGTTGTGCGCTTGGGCGCGGTGATATCTGTGCTACAGCTTAAAGGACACATGTGTAAATGACTGCCACCATGAGAATGTTAACGAAAGGTGATGAACCGCTGCAACTAAAAACAATGGCGAAATTACGAAAGCGGTGATGTTCGTGTAACAATGAAGTTTCGGATGCAAAAGAAATATAATTCTACATGTGCACCGAGGCTGCAACATGTGCCGCGTCGACCAGCTGATAAGCCAGGCTAAGGTGGCTTTTTGTTTGGTCCGCTAAAGCGGCCAGATTGCGAAAAGGGGCGAAAATGGTTATTCCACGCTAATGAATAGATATCACCTAGACCCGTTCTTCGTGTTGCACGAGGTTTCTATTGACACGGACGTGATTGCTGCCAAGTCTGACTTCCTGGTCGAGTTTGCCTAGTTCCAATCTGTCGACACCGTGTCGATCTGGGGTAGAAATGCCTGCCTCACATCGAGAGAGAATAGAGCCTTGGACGAGGGTGCTGGTGTGGCTGGCGGCGATGCTTGATGGTTTGAGTCGAGCTGTCGAACCTCCACTTCCTGGGTTGCTGCCGTAGCGATTGTTCGAACCTCCTGAAGAGCCGGAGAGGCTGGACGTATTTGTCCTGCGTTGGGCAGCAAGTGTCCCCAATGGTAGGATGATGGCAACGGACGTCAAGGTCAGCGAAGCTGACTCAAAGTTGTTGAAGTGGCACCATTCGAGACCAGCAAATATGACTTTACACCTCTGGTTAGCTTCATATTCATGGGGAACATGACAGTAAAAGTGAAGTTACCTGGGAAAATCATCAAAATTCCATTAGTGGCGATGAGAACTTCCATCGGGGTCATAGCCCGGTAAGAAGGAAGAATGCCGCGGTTAGAAATGAGATGGGAGATGAGCTTAATGTTGAAAATCAGGCAAAACCAACAAATTGAGAGAGCGTTGGCGATTACCATCCACTGGACCACCCAACGATGGCTCCTCGGCGGAACCAAGTTAACAATAGTCTCGTTCTGTGCTACAGTGAATGCGATGCGCCATCCGATAGTGTACAGGGTGATCAGGGCCGAAAGGGCGGAAATGATGTACTTCCAAAAGTTTGGCCAAAGACTGACCATGGTCCATGCCTGATTCATCAGGGCAGTTTCGATGGAAATAACCAAAAGGAGGGAAAAGGTGTTGGCCACAATGCTGGTGGTGAAATCGCTTTGAGGAACATGAGAGTAGTCACCTCCCCAAACAGAGTAGAACTCGTTAAAGCGTGAGGGAAAGTAGGCGCTCAGAAGGCCCATGCGAATGGTGCAGATGGTGAGGCTACTGATATGAAGGATGGTGGAGGGCCGACAAAACTTGGATGAGGGCGTCATGACCAGTACCACAGCCAACATGATTAGACAGGCCCCGAACTGAGCCCCATAGTTGAGACAGACGCTGACGGATTGGTTGTGGAATTGATCAACCATAAGCAGTGGGACCGATATTGGCGTTTTGCCATCGGCAGCGAAGAAGGTGACGTTTTGGGTGTAGGGATCGAAGCTTCCCATCTTGTCATTTGCTGTTGAGGACAATGGAGGTGATGATACAATATCGGCCGCGATATTGAATTTGGGAGATGGAGGAACAAAGGCGAGAGGCTTCTTCTGAAAGGGAGTCAAGTTGTTATGTAGAAAGGAAACGTAACGAGGGGAACAGGGATAGAAGACTGGTTCGTATCAAGGTCCACTAGGGAGAGGGTGAGGACCCAAAGAGAGATGAATGGCGACATTTCACTTGATGCCACTGAAGCCAAACCAGGTGAGCACCATAATTTTGGTCATGGTAAGCGAAAAAAAAAATGACATTGTTGCTGGTTGGAGAATGCAATATATCACGGCCATCTCACAAAAGAAGAAACGACGAGCTGCGGGGCTGCCACTGGCGTTGATATTGTTTTCTGTCTGGTGGCGCTCAATTTTGTATTGTTCTTGAAAGGAGGTTTGGGACTAGTGCCCGCCTTGCAGCTTGCAGACAAATCCGTGCATTCCCGACAACGAGGCGCAACATGGGTGTTGGTGCTTGGCTTAAACCCTGATCACAGCCATCCCACAAGCCGGCGGCCTTAGCTGTCCTTGTTGCATTTCAGTAGAGGGCGATTGCTTGACCGATTGCTTGACCACATATATACTACAGCGCCAACACCAACGCCAACGCTAACGCCACAGCGCGGCACTGCTGGCCAAGACTGCATTGGAGCCCTGTCACTACCACCACATCCCGACGGCTCGGTATCACTAAGCGCACAATCCACATCTTGATAGCAGCCACCCAGCTCAATCCCGCAGGCCTAGATGCAAACCACCGATATTACTATGTTTTAGCCCACGGCAAGACTGAAGCGAGCTCCAAGTAACGCTTCAAAGTTTGCTTGGTCAGCTGGCGGCGGCCATACTCAAGCTCACGATGACAACCCCATCCCCTGACCGATTTTTCTAACCAATGCCTTTTTCAGGTACCACTCCCGTGCAAGAGACCTCGTCATCTTGGCGAAAACGGCCGGGGATATGCGCCCCCTTTCTACAGCCCTGCCTAGCATAAAGATTGCGTCCCCCAGTGCCTTTTCCTCCGCTACTAGTGCGTATAATTGGTTGGCTACCACTGTCGGTGCCACGAGCAAATCATCCACATCTGGGACTGGGTGGTTCTTTGAACCTTCAATAACACCATCCGCCCTGCGAAGGGCGTCGTGTAGTATATTCGAATTCGACGTCAAGACATTGGAAAGCTGAGTTAGTTGTCCCGCCTCGGCTTGGAGGGATGGTATCGAGGAAAACATTGCACTTCGTTGCGCCTGAAGGCCTGCCATGCTCGAGTCATTTTGTTGCCAGCTGCGAACACGAATTGTACACAGAGTCTGGGCTAACTGATGAAGAAGAGCATCTTTTTCGGGATTGGGAGGGATAGGGGGTGCAACAATGCTCGGTGTCGCAGAGACGTTAAGCTCTAAAGGCTCGTCGAGCAGATCGGCAGGGGGGAGGGGCTTTGCCTGAGGTTGGGTGTGTGGAGGAGGAGCCTGGGCCCATGTCTGAGGCCGCGGTGGCGATTGCCATTGCCTGGGAGGATTAGGGGAAATTTGTTGCGATTGAACGGGGTTGAAATATGAGGCTTGAACATGACTTGCAGGTTCTGGAAGCGGTGTCTGGCTTGCTTGGTAATGTAAGGGAGGACTGGGAAATCTAGCAGCTGGGAGTTCTGCGCTGGCTTGGGGTGGTAAAGGAGGCGCGGAATCGTAACGTGAGGACAGACGAGGCTCGGCGGGTGATTCTCTAGGAAGTGGTGGCCCAGCTTGGCTGGGACTTTGCTGTGTAGTGGAAATGCTCTGAAGTGCTTTGGGAGGCGGGGGAGGCGGGCGTTGTTGTTCTGGCGAGCCTGTCTGATCTTGTGTTGTTGATGTCGGGCGTGGAGCCAAGCCCGGAGGCAAGGGCGGGACCGGAGGTGGAGTCAGGCCCGGTGGCGGGAGCCGGGTTGCCGGTGATTCTTGTTTACGGGAGATGACGGGGGGCTCCTTGGCAAATACTTCAGTTAAAATTGCCAGAAAATCTTGGAGATTAGACTTCTGCGCACAGGATCTGGTTAGCATAGCGGTAAAGGCGGGCGTCGGCCAACATACATCCCAAAACTCAGGCCATCGAACCAAGTACGGGTGATATACGAGACCTTGAGGGTCGACGTGCTGGCCCGGGCGGATCATCATTGTTTCAGTCGGCACCACGTAGACCATTGGTGGTTCTCGTGGGTAGGCATGGGGAATCCATATCGAAACTGGAAAGCGGTAGGTAGTGCCTCGAAAGTTGACAGGGAGGGTGCCTAAGAGGAGGAGGAGCAGCGCATTAGCGCCATTGGAGAAAGCTAGCAGGCCAGTCAGTCTTATCGAGCATTGCGGTATGGAGAGAGGTGGAAGCAGTACTGTGTACGTCGGTTCGTGGGGCAAGGGAGGGATACCGGTCGAGGGCCTGCGCGACGTCGCTGTAGGCACGGTTGACGTCGTGATATTCCTGTTGGAGCTAGTCAGTACACCTTGCAGAGGAGGTGTGGGAGGATAATGCGGACGCTGGTGAGAACGCTATACAGCCAATTCAAGACGTGCTGTTGGACAGGCATCGTGATGACGCTGAGGCTGGAGAACCAGGCGGTGGTAATTGGGAGAGGTTGAAAAGCGTGACGGGATGGAGAGGGTCACAGCAATCCACACGCTTGCCTGAGAGGATCAGCTTGGCTTGGCGGGATGACGGGATGGGGATGCGGGTCGTTGGTCGTGGGCCGTGGGTCATGCGGACTGGCGGACAAGCTTCTGTCCATGCCGCCGTGCCTGCTTCGGACACTGGCGCGTGCTTGTGCGACATGACTCCAAGTGCAGTACGTACCCTACTATCCTCAACGGGGTAGTGGGGGTGGGGGAAGCATGTTCGAACCGACCTAATGCGGTTGCGGAAGAAGTCTGCAAGACAGACAGGCCGCCAGCACGTCAGCAATTGGTAAATACTAATTAGGAATTAGTCCTATTCGCACTCTGATAAGATATGGAAACAGGAGGTACTTTACACACTAAAAATGTAACATAGGAAGTCCTCGAATTTAGGTGGTTTGCGTAAGTTGTCAACCTCCTCTCAACCAACTAAAAAGATGAGATAATGATAGCGGCAATAACTCAACCGCTGAGGAACAATTCGTCCCACTGAACCTTTGAAACTTACGCAGTCATGTCTCCGTTGGACCCAGCTAACTACAACCAGACCTCCTGGACTAATTCTCAAATGTATCAATTTGTGACGTGCCAGTAACCCTGCCAAACCTACCCAATGACTTACTGGTTCCAAAATCAAAACGAAGAAACTAGCACCTCCCCTATCGGCCGAAGACGGAGCCGTCCTGACCCATCCCTGACGGCCTCCTCCGGTCCCCTCGTGCCGTACTAACACCGGGCCGCTTTAACTTAATAAGTAAGCAATCAATTATGACAGAGCCTGGGTCTTTTTTTCTTCTTCTTTTTTTCGGCTCTCGTCCTAGCCTAGAGAAAACCTGGATTACCTGGCTCCTCAGGGTCCACCCACCCACGCGATTACATTTTTCTTTCTCTTTGTAATATGTCCCCTCGACCGGTCGGCCAATCCCGGTCGTCCTAGAACCACTTTCCCACCACTGGCAACTTTAAGAGCGACTTTTACTCTGATTCTTTTTCCAACCTCAGCCTCCTCCGGTTTCCCTCCTCCCTCTTTTTTCCTTCTCTTCCTTCCACATCATCTTTTCTGGCTACCTTCCACGGACCTTCCGTAACAGTCCAGACCAATACCCGAGTGACTGACTCGAGTTGTCCAAATTTCGTCCTTAACCAGGCCCGCTAACGCTTCCGCAGTCCGTTCCAACGTTACGTGGGGTTTCGTTCTTGGCTTTGTTTCTCTTCAGGAAGCCTCGGAAACGGATCGATACATTCTTATCGCTCATTTACCGACAAGCATAGACTGGTCTAATTATAATGTTGCCTCCCATCCCTACCCTTGCCGACTACGGCATTTCTCCTACCCATGGCTTTCTTCCAGATGTTCTTCCTTTGGCCCGATTACCGGACCCTTATTACAACAAATGGGAAGCTATTGCCGCCAATCTCCAGGCCCTCATCCTCAGTCGTCGCCTTCGCGGCGTCATTGATCGCCTACCCGTACTTTCGACCATCGGCCTTGAGCATGACGCTGAGTGGCGACGTGCCTACTCGCTTCTCAGTTTCATGGCTCATAGCTACATATGGGGTGGCGATTCACCTTGTGATCGGCTTCCCCCGCCAATCTCTGTCCCGCTACTGAAGGTTTCCGAACGCCTTCAAGTACTCCCGGTTGCAACTTATGCAGCTGTGTGCTTATGGAACTTCAAGCCGCTCTTCATGGACGAACCTATTGACAATCTCGAGAACCTCGCTTCACTCAGCACGTTCACCGGCTCTCTTGATGAGTCCTGGTTTTATCTGGTCTCAGTTGCTATTGAGGCCCGGGGCGCCCCAATCATATCCCTGATGCTAACAGCGATTGCCGCCGCCCGTCATGACGATTCTGCTACCGTCGCCCGTTGTCTGCGCACTTTTTCCGAGCGATTGACAGACCTGACCACCCTACTCCAGCGAATGAATGAGAACTGCGACCCGACCATTTTTTACCATCGTATCCGACCCTTTCTGGCGGGTAGCAAGAACATGGCCGAGGCCGGTCTTCCGCATGGGGTTCTCTATGAGGATGGTTCCGGAATTGAAATTTATCGACAATATAGTGGTGGCAGCAACGCTCAAAGTAGTTTGATACAGTTTTTTGATATCGTACTTGGAATCGAGCACCGCCCTACGGGCGACTCTCGCAACCCTGCGTCTGAGTCCGATCGAGGTGGCCGATCAGCTAACCGACACAATTTCATAATGGAAATGCGCCGTTATATGCCTGGCCAACATGCTCAATTCCTCAATGATGTTACGATGGTTGCCAATATTCGCGAGTTCATTGAGACGAACCACCAAGACACTCAGCTATGCCTCGCGTATGATGCGTGTCTTGCCATGCTGAGTGCTTTCCGGGACAAGCACATTGCTATTGTCACCCGATATATCATAAACCCTTCAAAACAGGTTCGAGCACGCAGCCGGTCTCGTTCGCCGGAGGCGACAAGACAACGTCTGAACCTTGCCATTGCATCCCGGAAAAACCAACAGAACCAGAAAGGCACTGGCGGCACAGCTTTGATTCCTTTCCTCAAACAAGCGAGAGATGAGACCGGCGAACCAGCTGTTGAAGAGTGGACAAAGCGGTTTATGAAGAGACAGATCAAAACAGAAGGAAAGAACGATTTCTTTCTTGGAAAGCCTGGATTCGGCGCTCCTTTGGACACCGAAGACCTCGAAATTAAGGGCCTTGCCGAGACGTGGACTATGGATGACGAGGTTGGCGGCATCTGTCAATATTAAAGTGCATGGTGATGCCATGCTGTTTGATTTGGAGTTTGGGTGTGATTTCATAAGCGTAATTTCGATTTCAGGGTTCAATGTGTGCTACCAAAAAAGACTCCTACAATTCACATAGTTGGCAAGCGCAAATTTAAGGCAATGCCGATAAAGTATACAAAATGCTCAAGTATATATGTACAAGTCTGAAAGTGACATTAATGCTGTATTTGTCAGTGGCCCAGCAGTGCCAGAAAGATGGATATAAGGTCATGTTACAGCTTGTGGGCCAACTTAGACCTCTTGGCAGAGCATCGGCCACTGCCCCTAGTCTTAGTGTAGGTCTCGTGTGAAATGGGTTGAGCCTGCTCAGCGGTGGGGGTTTCGGTTTGGACCGAAGTGTAGGTCTGCTCTGCAGCCTGGGACCTAGTCTTTGTGGGAGTTTCTCTGTTATCAGCAGCTGGAGTCTCAGCCTGCTTGGTGCTTGAAGCCTTAGCTGAGGCGGTCTCGACCTTTTCAGACACAGCAGAGGAGCTTGAGGCAGCTGCAGAGGAGCCGGAAGACGAACCACTAGAAGCACCACTGCTACTGAAGACAGGGAAACTACTGTCATCATCTCGCTTGCACCCAGAGATATCGGTGAGTTTATTGGGGCACTGGACCTGCTCAAATGTTACAGACGGGTTGTCGGCATTCTCGAACCAGTCGAACCGCCAATTGCAACCATCCTTAAGAAACTCGGGGAAAGTAGAACATTGGCTTTGGGAGGAAATGCCGCCGTACTGTTCACCCGGAAGAGCCGTACCAAACTCGGAGGTGCACCCATCGAAGATGCCGACGCCACCACCAGGCATCAAAATATCGAAGTGGTTACTGCCAAGGTCACTTCCGGTGTTGACAGACTGAACTATCATGGTCTTGCCTTGGGCGGAGCCCGAGGTGAAGATGAGACTATACAAAGCAATCATTAGCAACCCAAGTCATATTTTTTAAGTGAATTGCCAACTTACGCATAGCAAGCACAGCACCAACTTGACTCGGAGCCGTCATCAATGGAAGTTGCTGCAAAGCCATATGCGAGATTGTCATTTACAGCGATAGGAGAGAAGTTGCTGCAAGTGTATGAAGTGCCGCCATCGCAGCCACTCACAGCATTTGCATCAGAAATAGGGTTGTCATTCTTGTTGCAAGTGAGAACGGGTGCGCTGACAGCGGCCTTTCCCTCCCAGGCACACGAGGGCTTGCAGCAGTCCCAATACCGGGTGGTTTTGCCGGTTCCTGAAGCAGCGTAGACAGCAATAGGGCCAGCCAGGGCCAGAGAAAGAGCAGATGATCGCATCTTGAGAAGAAAAAAAGAAGTTAAAGAGAGACTGTATGGATAGGTAATAGAATGAAGAAGCCCAAAATAAAGTAAAGACGAGCGAAGCAATTGTCCCAATCGACATTGGCGGACGGAAGAGAAGCAGCTAGCGTCTTATATGGTTCATGGAACATCGGGACGAGGGGTTAGGGTCGGATGAGTAGTGCCATACTGAACCATGGGCCATAAGCTACATGCCTTCTTTTGGACTACTGTCTCTTGATGGCATGGGACATATGAATGAGTCCCTAGAGCCATGGTGCAATGTGATCCAAGGTGGACCGATAGGGCGGGCCATGGTCTCGGTTCGAGATCCTCCACTAATGAGGAGCCGTGATACTGGGCTGACAGGCTGGGGAGGGTTGGCACCGATCGGCCGAGAGAGAAATGAGCAAACAAGTTCAGGTTTCAGGAACAGTTTGTGGGGTGGCCACAGCTTAATCGGATAATGCATCCGAAATTATAACCCGAAATTAATAGGGATTTAGCTATAAGGTAAGTAGATTAGAGTTAAAATCCTTATCCAATTCTAGAACTTAATATAAATCTAGCTCTTATAAATGCTTACTAAGCTATATAATATAGGTAAGTAAAGTAGGTAAAGAAATTAGTATTTATCTTAGATAGATAGAATTTTAGTAGGTTAATATATAGCTTAATTAGCTTTACTTTATTATAAAGCTTTATATTAGTAATATAAGCTTTAATTCTCTATTTTAGTCCTATATTTATTTTATTATATCTTTTTTATAAGAAGATAGAAGCCTAAGCTTCTTATCTAACCTTACCTATTATTTCTAATAAGTAATAAGATAAGGAAATAAAGGAGCTTATAATAAGTACTTAATTATTAATTATAAACCAGATTTAATAATTATAAACAAACGCACTTTTGATTTCCTAGATATTTAAAATCTAGCCCAGACCACCAATTTTCTATGACTTTTCAGCAGTAACCTTTATACTTACTCTTAGACCCGTTTTTATCGCGGTTTTTAACATAGGTTATAGTACCTATTATCCTTTCTAGCTACTTATTATATTTATTATTATTAATTTCTCTAAAAAAAGCTTTCTTTGCTTTAATTATCTTCTTAAATACTATTTTATTTAATTTCTTTATAATAATATTAAATTTCTTATACTCTTTTTAGATAAATCCTTTATTATTAGTATTAAGATTATTCTTTTTAAGTATATAGAACTTAAATTTAATAAGTTATATCTTTTAGAATAATTTAAGGTTAATAATAAAGATTCTAAATAGCCTAAGAAGCCTTTTCTTTTTAAGCTTTAATTTAAAGGTCTTAATAAGATTAGGTAGATATTTAATATAAAGTTTATTATTAGTATATTTTAAGATAGAAAAGTATAATAGATTATAAAGAATATAGTATTTAAAATATAGTTTAGATTTAGCTATTTTTAATAATATTAAAAGTAGGTTAGAATATATTAGTCTTAGTATAATAAGAAAGCTATCTTAAATATTAGGATAGGTTTAATAGAGTTTATTATTTTTAATATTAAAAGAGTATTAAGATTATAAAATATATAAAGTTAATTATTTTATTAATTAAAGTAAAAAGAGACTAATACTATAATTATTTAAATATTAATTATATCTACTCCTAGAATTACCTAGTTAAGCCTCCTACTTATATTTTAACTAAATATAAATAAGTGCTTAATAAGTACTTATTAAATAAAAATCTTTATTTAATATATATTATTAGAATTACCTATTTATATATATCCTAATTATATAATCCTTATAATTCTTTTATTTTTATATTTACCTAGGTAATTAGTATTTTTTTTTTATTTTTTTATTTTTTTAAAAAAAAACCCTTATCTAATTACTTAACTTAACCTATATATATATAAATAGGATGCTTTCTTATTTAGCATTTAGTTAGATTTTTTACAAGGAGCAATAAGAGCTTTATATTATAATTATTTTTAGTTACAATTATCGCCTATAAAAACCCCAGTGGGGAAAAATAACTAGTTATAATAACCCTTTGTTCTTTTTACCTATTTCCCTGGGCCGGGGGCTAGTGCAGGGAATTAAACCCCGGTCTCTATGAAAAACACAGCGTGCTAACCACTGCACCACACCACTGGTAATTAGTATATATATAATAAATAATATTATATTCTAATATACTAATAAGAATAATTACTTTCTAATATATTATATAACTATAAATAATATAATACTATACTAATAACTATTTATTAGTAAAAAGAAATAAAATTACTTTACTATTAATAAGCTAATTATAATAAAAGCTAAAAATATATATAAATACTATCTACTAAATAATTAATTAAAGATTATCTAATAAAACTAAAACCTTATATTAAAGGAATCCTTAGAACTATAATATTATATTAGGACCTCTAACTCTAGGGTATATACTAAGAGTAATAATAATTATAAGCTATAAAAGAGCCCTATATATTCTATACTAAGGGATAATATAAAAAAAATAAGACTAAAAGTATTATTAGACTAATTAATATAAAGCTAAATATAAATAATATAATAGCTTATAGAATATCTAGTAAACTTAAGAAAAAACTAAAATAAACCCCTAATTTATAATTATAATTACTTAAAAGAGGATACTATTAATATAAAGATTAATAATTAGATATAAGCTATTAAATTAGAGAACTAACTAAGATTAAGCTATATAAATAAGTAGAAAATTAAATAGGTATTAATTAAACTTTTCTATATAAATTAAATCTAATAATATAATTATATAAAAAGTATTCTTAGGCTAGAATAATAGAACTTACTAAATTATATATATAGAAAATATATTAATATAGATTACTAAGAATAGGACCTAAGAAATAAACTACTAAGTCTTTAATAATATAGAAAATAGATTTTAATAAATTACTTTTAAATATAAATAGTAATATATACCTTCTTAGAAACTAAGAAGATTAAAATATAACCTAACCTAGCTTACTAATATTACTTTAGCCTAAATAGGTACCTAAAGAATAACTTAGATTAACTTAAGATTAACCTAACTAAAGTAAAAGATATAGCCTAAAAAGTAGAAAGATAGTAGCTATATATAAAATAGGGTGGTGTAGTACAGTGGTTAGCGCGCTGTGTTTTTTATAGAGACCAAGGTTTAATTCCCTGCACCAGCCCCTAGCCCAGGGAAATAGGTAAAAAAAGGTTATTATAACTAGTCATTTTTCCCTACTAGGGTTTTTATAGGCAATAATTATAATTAAAATAATTATAATATAAAGCTCTTATTACTCCTTATAAAATCTAACTAAATACTAAATAAGAAAGCATTTTATTTATATATATATAGGTTAAGTTAAGTAATTAGATAAGGGTTTTTTTTTAAAAAAAATATATATATATATAAAATAGGGTAATAAATACTTATAGAATAAATACTAGAAAAGACCTAGATCTAAGTCTTACTAAAAAGGATAATAAAAGTCTACCTATATAAGAAACTCCTATAAAAGGCCTAGGAATAAACTATAATCTAAAATAAATTACTTAACCTTAGTATTAAATATAAGATATATCCCCTCTATAGAATATAAGTTAAAAGTATAAATATTCCTAGTATATCCCTAGAACTAAGGGAATATTCTAATTAAATATTATAATTATTTTTAAGTAGATTATTATTTAAGTAAGTATATTATATTAAGAAAGAATATAAAATACTTAAAATTAGTATAAATTTAAGCTATTTAAGCTAGAAATAAGAACTTAGATTTCTTAGAAAATAAATAAATATAAGGGACTAGTCTAATCTCTTTATATTAAACCTATAAATAATTCTTATTAGAGATACTATAAAAGAATAGGTAATTATACTATAAGCCTATAATAAATATATTATATAAATAAATATAGATATTTATATCTAAGTTAATATTATTAGCTTTAAACTAGTAAAATAATTAGGATAATAATTTACTAATAATTAGAAAGTACTAATCCTAATTATATTTAATAAGAAGAAATCTTTACTAAGGTAAATATACTATTTAATCTTTTTTTTAATATACTTATAAGGATTTCCTAGGAAGATTTAGCAAATATTTACTAAGATACTCTAACTATAGGATACTAGCAATCTCCTACTATCTAATAATTTTATAGGCAAAGAAAAAATAATAATTAATATTTATACCTATACCTAGAGCTATATATTAATTTTAATTATAAAGCTAAAAGCCTTTATAAAAGAAATAATAAAGAATAGGAAATAGGTATAAGTAATATATATCTATAGTATACTATTACTAGATAAATAGCTAATAGCTAAACTAAGAGAAAAAGAATCCTAAGAGATAGTAACTATATCCCCTAAACTCTAGGATATAGCTATTACTTTTAATAAGGTAATTATAAAGGAATTACTCTTTCTAGAGAGCATAGAATATATAATTAACTTAGTTAAGGAAAAGAAACCTTTATATAGCCCTATCTATTCTATTAATAGGATATAATAGGAGGTAATCTAGGAATATATTGTAAAAAATACTATAAATAGTTATAT
>JAHVYB010000340.1:0-25868 GCA_020623695.1 Calonectria henricotiae | reverse complement strand
GGGGGGGGGGCGTGGGTGGCGGGGGTGGTGTGGTGGTGGGGGGGGGGGGCGGGGGTGGGGGGGGTGGGGGGGGGGTGGTGGGGGGGGGGGGCGCCGTGGGGGGATTTTTTTGATTTTTTTTTTTTTTTGTTGGGGGGGGGGGGGTTGGTGATGACTTTTATGGTTTTTTTTTTTTATGGCATAGATACCCTTTTTTTTTGTTTTTGTTTTTTTTTTTTTTTTTTTTTTTTTCCTTCTCTCTTTCTCTGCGACTTCTTCAATTTGTTATTCATTTTTTTTTCTTTTTTTTTCTTTTTTTTTCTTATCTCTTTAGCCCTGTTCTCACCCTCTTGTTTGCTTTCCCCTCCTCCCTTGCCAAGTTTCAAATCTCAAGCGTCATGGACAGTCCGTGGCTGTTGCTTGGACATGGCATGCGTCACCGTTGTCGGCAGCCGATTAGCGAATCCAATCCCTTACAGCGCACCGCACCGCGCCGCAAATCTAATTTCTTGGGTGCCCAACAGTGGATGAATCTGCGATTGGGCTCCCTGTTTGCAGGCGGGCCCCTTGTAAGTTGCTCCCGGCTACCAGCCATGTTCTCTCTCTCCCTCTCCCTCTCCCTCTCTCTATTTTTTTTTTTTTCTTTAAGGGGGAGGGGGGGGGGTTCCTTGTCGTGGGTTGATCGATTAATTGTTATGGGGCACAAATCCATTGATGCGCCAACAGTATGCAACCGTCGCCGCCCTAAAATTCCAGCACTTCGGATTCATGCACAAGGGTCTGCCCTAGTTTCATTCGCCCACTTGTGTTTAAAAATTCACTCGACAGTGTCGTGCTTGCGTGCCTGCCTGTGCATGCATGCATCCATCCATCCATCCGTATGTATCGTATCTAAAGGTAGAGAGGTGTCCATGTAGACACGCTTGGTGTCCTCTGTCCTATTCTCATGTCTTGTCATATCCTGTCATGTCCTATCATGTCCTGTCATGTCCTGTTATATCCTGTTCTATCTATGTCTTTCTTATCTTACTCCTTGGCCTTAATTGGGACACAGTCTCTTCAGCCAAAAGCTTCTTCAAAGCTCCCTCTCCCCCCGGAACCATCCCCCGCCCGCCTCATTTATTCCATGTACATGCGAGACGCGGACGGGCACTCTTGCATTGTGTTTGCTGTTCGCAGTGACCTCACCCTGCATCCCCCAAAGCACGCGCCATCTACAGGTACACACCCTTGAGCGGGCCTTGTTCATCTCCCGGCATGTCATGCATCTCATCTCATCCCCCTCCATCATCCCTCTCCATCATCCCTCTCCATCATTGTCCGTCATTATCCGTCAATGTCCGTCACTGTCCGTTATAATCTGTTATATTATGGTCTGTCATGATATGGTCCGTCATAATATGGTCCGTCATGATGTGGTCCATCATGATATGGCGCGTCATGGTCATTGTGCACGCTAGCACCAAAATTATCCGCAGATCTGCAACTCTTTTCCTAAACTGAATTTGCTCAAAATTCTCATTATCCTGTACTCATAATTATACATCCCAGGCATGCTTGGCATGGCTTAACAATCAACCCCATCAACACCGTCCCTGTGAAATGTAATATCGGTAATATCGCCCAATTGCCATTGTTTCCCTGCCGACCCTGCCCCCGTCAGCCCAGCCAAAGTATTTAAACATTCCACAACGCCAGATTTGCATTACTCCATCGACAGTCATTAGTAGTATCCCAACAACGCCCATTCCTTTTTTTACATTGTACATCTCGCCCTCTGCCTCAAGCAAAGCTATCCTCCGCGTTCCACCGCGCGCTCCGCAGAGACTCGCTAGCGTACGCCACATTCTTTTCCACCACCTCTCTCGCCGGGAGCGCCTCCTCGCCCACCAGTGTGTCGTCCGGCAGCAGGCCTTCTGCCACAAGTGTCTGATAGACTTCGTCCTTGCGCAGCACCGTCTGCCGCTGCAAAGGCAGCCCGTCCAGCATGCGTAGTCTCTTGCAGCTTGCCGCAAACACAATGTGGTGCAGCCTTCGCCGCAGCTTGGTCGTCTCATCCAGCCGGCTCGCATACGTCCCATCTCGCTCCACGTCTGCATCGGGGAGCATAAATGGATCAACAAATTCCGACCGTTCCCTCGACACCAGGACCTGTAGCGAAGGGTAGAACCCCAGTGTCACCGGGTTGTCTCTTAGGTCCAGCTGTGTCAGGTGGGGGAACTCAATCAGGAGCTCCGTCACCGTCGTCGAGTCGGCCAGTCGGTTGCCTGCAACGAGCAGCTTCTTCATACGCGGAATAAACCTAAGTGGCGACAAGTCTGAAACAGCGTTGAAGTTGAGGTTGAGTGTTCGGAGATTTGGCATCAGCTGTCCGATGTTTTCGGGCAGCGACTGGATGCCGCAGTTTGCAAGCTCCAAATATTGCAGGTTGAGGAAGTCAACCTTTGGCTCAAACTCTTTCAGGTAGTTTCCGGATAGGAACAGTTTGCGAACCTCGTAGGCCGATGAGAGGAACCCAAGGTCGAGATGTTGCTCTCCACCTTGCTCTCTCAACGACAGGCTATCCAGGTGATGAGTACGACTGAACCCCTTCAGCTCAACGATGCGATTGCGGTCCGCGTGGAGGGAATGCATGTTTGGCAGCTTGCTAACATCCAGACTGGTAAGGAGGTTGTCGCTGAGATCCAACTGTCGCAAGCCCTGTATGGTCGACTTGACAGTGAATCTCTCCAGTTGGTTGTTCCCAAGCTTGAGTCGCGCCAGCGCCGGAACAAGCTCCAAATTGCGAACCGACTTGATTTGGTTGCCGCAGAGGTCCAGGTCAGACAGTCGACTCATCTGGTTAGTTGCGAAATCGACTTCCTCAATCAGATTGTCCCTCGCCCGGAGTGAGAGCAGTCCATCGTGCGCATCCAGTCCATCCAGGCTTGTAAGCTGATTGTTGTCTGCCTTGATGCTCCGCAGATGCACCAGACCCTTAAGTGCCGACAGGCTCTTGACCTCATTGCCGGAGATGTCCACGTACTGCAGATTCATCAAGTGATTCCACGACGTCAATTCTGTCAACAGATTGTGTGACACCTTGAGCTGCCGCACAGTAGACGGCACTCCGTCAAGATGACCCAAGGCGTTTTTGGAAGCATCCAATGTGATCAGTTTGGAGCAAAACTCATCCAGCATGTGAAGGCTGCCTAGTCGCTTCTCATGCAGATCCAGCTCAGTAATATCCTCCCAATAAGGCTCGCACGGCTCAACTTCGCTAAGTCGGTCTACGAGGTCTCGTATGGACATGGACATGATCTTATTAGAGCCGTCTCCTGTCCTCATGTGACGGCGGCTCATGACGTAGCTGACTTCAAACCCAAACGATTGATCCGAGTTGCTAAGTGTAAATTCGGACAGAGGGCTCAAGGACAATTTTCCGACATTTTGATTAATCACGACGCTGTCGTCTGCAGGCATTGGGTAATAGCTGTGGGGTGTATGACCAACGATGAAACTGAGGCTGGCGCGACGGCCATCCGGTGTTTTGTGGCTAACCATGCTTGTTTCCCCAATGATGCTTAGCTGTCGCTGTTCCCGATCCTGATCCTGTGTCGAAAGTTCGATTGTGCTTTCTTCATCTCGCTCATCGATTCGAGACACGGGCCGTGGAACGAATGTCGTATTGTTCGGGCCAATATGCCGTCCTCGAACGGAACCGTGTTGAGTATTTTTCAAAGCTGACTTGCCCAAGGGATGACGAGGAGATTTCTTTGGAGAGGACTCAGCGGACGCTGCCCTCTGAGGCAGCTCCGGGTCATCATCTTCCATGCTGTCCAAATCCTCTGCAACAACATCTTGGATGAAAGAAGCAACAGGCGACGAAAATGAAATAGTCATATTACGCTTCTTGAGCGACGGAGGGTCACTATCCCTGTCCTCAATGCTCTCCTCTTGCTCTGGTAGCTCATCTGGATCCACCTCTGATCCCTCCAGTGCGCGAGCATCAAGTTTCTCAAACTCCTCCCGGGCCAAAGAAGCCACATTCGGGCTGAGCTGGGTGTCAGGAGACAGGGTGACGTAGCCTCGCTGCGCTCGAGACAGGGAGGGACTGTCAGCGGGCATATGCTCAGGGCTTGAAGCAGGGTTGGTCTTCTTTGTCGCACTGAGCATTAGATTCTGCATCTCTTTGGTGAGATCCACAGATAGATCAGGGATGCTGGCAAATGGGTCATCCTCGCTGTCCGAGGGCAGAATACTGCTTGTTTGTCGAGGAGGCGTTTCCTTCTTCTTGATCCAAATGTTATTTTGCTTGTCCAGATACATGCTACCAACACGGTCAGGAATGAGGTGGGAGACGCTCTCTGGCATGATGACCCTTCGTGATTCGGATCCACGGGAGGACGCAGTGGGATATGTACGGTTGGTCCCTATGGACGAGTGAGAGGGGTAATCGCGTGTAGGGCTGCCGGTAAGCTCGCGCGTTGGATTCATAGAAATGCGGATGTTTGGTGGATCACTGATGACTTCTTCATCGGTCAGGTAGGGAAGGTCCGAATAGCTGCGAGAATTCTCGTCAATGCGTCGTTCAACCTCCATGGCGGCACGAATCGCGTCCTTTGCAAGCCCCATAGACCGCACGGATGAAGAGATGATGTCGCCCATGTCACTCAGTTCCTGGTACTTCCTTAGACGGTTCATGAGCTCAGGGTCCTCCTGTCGGACCGGTAGTCGCGTCATAGGCGGCCCTTCGCGACTGGGAGGTCGAGAGAGTGGCTCCTTGGTTGATTGATACGAGTCGGCGTCGTCGTCACGCTCTGGCGTGGGAATGCCATACTCTGCTTCGGATTCTTCTACGCTGGTAAGAACCGGTGGTTTCACCTGGTTGCGGATCATGGCCATTATTTGAGCGGCCTGATCAACAAAGTCCTGGGTCTTTATCGAAGGCTTTCGATCCGCCTCAATTGGCGTATCGCTGTGCAGCGCGATGCTTTCATCTTGGAGCGCTCGTAGTGGTGAGCTGCCGGGAAGCCGTCCAATCATGTACTCTGGGTCCACAGAAGACGTGCGCGAATGATTACGCGACGAGCCCCTGCTCGATGGGCTCAGAGGCTGTAGAATGGTTCTCATTGCCAGCACAGTCGGGCCCGCCAACTGGAAAGTACCCGGGCGAGCATCTTTGCGCTTCTTTCCCATGGCCGATTGCATCTCGCGATGCGCAGAGTCCACGCCAGCCAGGTAGTCCTCGCGACCAAAGGCAATATCCGACCGGTGGAGCGTGCGCCGACGCTTGGGCGTGGGGTCTTTGGACGGGGAGGTTCTGGGCCTCTTACTGTCGGACCCATCTCGCAACGGGGTTGCATCAATAACGGGCCCACCCTTCGCAGGGGCCAGAATATTGCGAATCTGACTGGAGAGCGATAGGGTTCTGGTGTGTTTACTTGTGGATGATGACAGGGACTTGTTTCGTCTTCTGCGCACAACCAGCTCTGAATCCTCTTCGGGAGATGGTTTGCGGATTGAACGTTGAAACGCTGGCCCAGCCGGGTGAGAGGTTAGTGGGTAAGGGGACGCGTTTTCTTTGTCAGAAGGCGACAGCTCTCCCGGTGATGCGCGTGAAACATCACCACTAAACGGGTATCCCTCAAGGTGACCAGCACCAAATTGGCTCACCGAATTCAATTCGGGTGATCGGTCAAGCCTCGCCGGGCTGGACAGCACAGGCGTCGAGGGCTCGCCTAGCGATGGAGAACGGTGATGGTGCACAACTGAAGAAGCAGATTGCCGAGAAGGGGTACCTGACATGCCCTCCTCGAATTGGCTGATTCGTCGGAGAAGTGTCTGGTTGGTAAAAGTATCGTATGGCCCAAAAAGCTTAAGAGGACTACCTCCAGACGGCGCCCTTTGTTCGGCTGCGAGTTGCTTCTTGTCGGGGCTGGGGAAAGGAGCCCGGGGCATCAAAGGGCTGAACATGAATTTGTCTTCCGTGAATGGATTAGTCGCATCGGTCCTTACAGACGGGAACTGCTTCGGGGTGCTTGCTTGTAATGACTCCTCCGCAAGCATTCCCGATGTGTCAATCCGGAGGCCGGGGCTGAGATCACGGTAGCGGAACGAGCCATCTCCCGACCTTCCACCTCTGCGTATGTTAATGTATCCTCCGGTCCGGTGGTATTCTTCCGTAGTGTCAAGGCCAGTCGCGTCAATCTGCTCAGAGACGTCGAAGGCTGTCCGAGGATCAAGCTGAGGGTCGAGAAGCAATTGGTTAATTCTCAGTGCCTCCAGCTTCGACTTCAATTGGTCCGGGGGAAGTTCGAGAGGTGCAAAATCCAGCTTCCCGTCCTGGTCGCTGTGTCTCCCAATAAGAATCGGGCTGAAATCCTCGTTGCGAATCACACTTTGACCACTCTGGGCGCTGATTTTTCGAAGGTTGTCATCGTCGTCTGGCGCGCTCAGGCAACTCTCGTCGCGGTATATATCAGGTTGGCGGGAAGGCGTTGCATCATCAAGCCCAGACTCATCCACGTTGGATCTATATTTGATCTCCTTCTTTGTTCTCCTTGGACTTGGACTCGGAGTCACGTCGTTGGGGTAGAGAGGCTCGTCGTCTTCCAGACCATCTAGGTTTAGGCCTTCCAAGGTCTTGTCGAGATCTCCATTGGCAATGCGTTCGGAGTAGGGTGGGCTGGATGGCATGCTTGTCTCGTTTGGCTCCTCGAGGGGGCTGTTTGGGTCGGATACAGAGGGGGGCTTGAACATGTCTTGAAGGCCGGTAGCTGCAGAGCAAAACAGGTCACGCTGCTCTCCATACTCGACATCGCCGTAGATCAGTCGTCGTTTCCACTCGGGTGTTTCGCCTTTGCTCTTCCCGATGGATGATTTGTTGAATTGTACAGTGTTGTGGACAACAGATGCGGTGGTGGAAACAGAGGCAGTCCTATTGCGTAATTGTTTTGATTCCAGAGCTATCCTAGAGAGTCGCTGGTCGGAAATATTGACATCGTTTTCGCTACGCTCATACAGGGCCCTAGCGCTGCTGTCGTTTGTACTGGACAATGATGACCGAAGACCAAACGTCCTGCGCGGTATTCGGCTTGGTGTTTCCTTGGGTTTTGTGGGCGCGTCGTCACTTTTGAGAGGAGGGAGCTGTGCGGCAGAGGTGTCTGCTGAGCCGGGCTGGGAGACCCAATCCTCCGACAGCGAGTCCAGCCAAGCGTGCTCCATGGCGCCGCCTTTGAGAGAACTTGCTACAGGAATTGTTACTCAGGCTCCATACATACACAAAGTCGGTCGTTGTCGCCCGTGCGGGGTCGCGAATGATGGTGTGCGATGGTGTATGTGGTGGTGATGTTTGTGTCGCGGCGGGTGTTGTTTGGGGTGGGTGCAATCGATAAAGGCTTGGGCACTGACCTACACACTAAGATGAATGAGGAAATATAAAAATTCAGAGATATGGATGTGGCCCAGCGCAAACATACAATCGAAAGGCATCTATCGAAGCGCGTCTCTATCAAAACAAAGACAATGCAGGGGGCGCCCCGTTGTCGTGTCAACCAGCCGCGACACGTGACATGGTGAGCAATGGTAAATGCACCAAGTACTCGCGGATGCAGGCTTCGGCGATATCCATATGTCGATATCGATATGGCTGATATATATCAGCGATGGGAGGTTGAGGCTAAGCTTTCTCTCGGATTAAAATTGCTATTTTTGCTAGACATTTTCGTTTTCACCGTATATCGAGCCTAGTGTCTGCTTAATTTCCTTGGCCGTGATCTTGGTTCGAAATGCATACCCTAAAAACAGCCGGAGCCCTGACAGCGCCTGACAGCGCCTGACAGCCTGAATGTCCTTGACTAGCGATGGAGACTATACATACCTGGTATCGCTTGTCTTCACAAAATGTAAATTGATTGCAAGCTAATGATTTTGAAGCGTTTGAGGTTGTCTACTGAAGTTTCATTGCCTTGGTTTGTCCCGTGATGCCCCCCTTGCTGCAACCTTAATAATCAACCCATTCGGGTTACCAAGACGACCCTCCTAAAAAAAAAAAAAAAAAAAAGGCCATACAGAGAGGTATAACATACCTTAAACATGTTTACAAAATCGCTCTATGGATTAAGACGTAATATTGTGTCGGTGGCTACAATTACATTGGTGAAACTGGCTACCTACCCTACAGTTTGCCAAATGCTTCAACGGGAAAAGGGCTTCTGCTTTTGGCTAAGAGGAATCACAAACTTCCACACCTGACAACCAGGCAATACCTTCATCGTTGTATTTGAGCTTAAACACATTGCTGAGCAAATTGACTGATAAATAATTGGCTAAACACCTTATGGTGTATTTTGCATTAATTGTGGATATTGAGGTGGGGTTGTTCTCATACAAGACAGCATACTTCGCTGGCGAAGGTCAACCGACTTGTATTGGTCATACCCCAATAAAACGAACTGGGGACGCGGATACAACTTCAGTGGCCGAATAAATGCCTGGCTAAATGCGCCATATTTATTTAGCATCAAAAATCACACAGTGTCGCACACATTCACCATATTAAACGCTGATTGTGTCCTGCCTGTGAGGATGTGCCTCTCGGTTTCCAACCGCGGGTTCTGGGTCGCTGGTTTGCAATGGCCGTCGCGTACGCTGCATAACCAGCTCTTGCTGAGCTGGGAGATATTTTTTCACGAAACGGATGAACAAGCCCCTTGTCCTAACAACAGGCCCGGTGTTCCTAAAGTGGATCCCGTGCCTCTTTCTAGAGCCTGTGTTCTAGATCAAATATCTCATGTTGCGCACGCGACGAGTCCCGTGGTAGGAATGCTGTAGCCTGCGGTTCCGCGCAGAAATGCAATAGTTAGTGTCAGCTTGTATGAGTCCGTCACGGCGTTTGCATACCTGAACTGCGGTGCAGTATATACAGTGGCCGATTCGTCATGTACGTGTGAGATCCTCAAGACACTTCGACGTGAGACTGATGTCAACGTCGCAGCATGGGAGAAAGTTGGACGGGGATGATGCACCTCCTGTCCACCACGCCCACCCCATAACCTACACATTTCCATCTCATCACCCTACCCATGAGCCCAGAGCTCCATCTTATTTCTGTCACCCAGAGTGCGCCGAGAAGACAAGAAAAGAGAGGCTTGAAGATTTCGTTTATGAAGAGTAAATGGCAGAGTGTCATGAAATGAAATCCGCAAAATTATTGCTGGTGATGTCGTTAATTCTTAACGTCGACATGCTTCGGCTCGGTGACGGGGGTCATGCTGTCGCTATCGGGAGCGTTCTATCCAACTGAGACCGTCCCACCACGTTGCGAATCGATTGATCATCTCAACGCCATCATTAAGGGAGGATGATGCCTGTTCATCAGGTGTGCTCGCAATTGGGGTAGGAAGTCGGATGTCATCATCTCCCCTGATCCCAACTTCTCCGCGGGTCTTGCCTTGATCCCCAGCTGTCTTCACAGTTTAAGTGGGAGCGGCGATGTCGATGTTTCCCTTAGCACCAGCGGGCCCAGCAGTTTCGGACAGGGCGGGAGTTTCGCCATCATCTCTATTTAGCCATTCCTCAAACAAGGCGTCTTTGTCCACGGCGAAGGGAGCAGATTTTGTGGTATTTCTCTTTTCTTTCTCAGCCATCGACTTCTTCTTCTTCTTCTTCTTCTTCTTCTTCTTCTTCTTCTTCTTCTTCTTCTTCTTCTTCTTCTTCTTCTTCTTCTTCTTCTTCTTCTTCTTCTTGAGTTGCTCGTCTAGTTCTGAGAAATAATCGTGGTCGTCAAGTAGGTTCCTTGAAACCTTGGTTGGCTTCTTCGCCGCAGGACGTTTGGTGTGTGGCTTGGACCCGGGTTTCTTGATAAACAAGTCTGCTTGGAGTGCCACCCATATTAAAAGCCTTGTCTGGCGATTCTGCATCATCCTCGCCGGAATCTTCGTCAACATTATTCGACTTCTTAGCAGAACGCTTGACTCGTGGCTTCAGGGCTGTCAGGGCGTCCGTATGAACACCTTTGCTTGGCACTTCAAAGGTTTTATGGTGACAAACCCCTCTAGAAGGTCACTGGAATTAAAACTAAGACATTTCGTTGTATCGCTGGACAGACTTATTGATTAGAAATTACTAAGGATGAATAAATTTAAGAAATAAAATTATTTAAATAATGTTAGAAAATACTATCCAAGTTTATCATTGTCGCACAGCGTATATCTACCAATATCACTAGTACCTTGTTGTAGGGTACCTTACACTTTTGCTGGTGGTATAGCGGTATTTTACCTTGTGACAATCATATATATTTTATTTAGATCTTATGCTGCTAGGGCTGGGGGCGGAAAGTCGCTTCGCATACTCGCCTTGAAGAAATCTTAGCAGACAGCATCAAAAACCGCTTCAATGGGACGGCACTATAATTAACATGCGATAAAACTTCATTATCAATTTCATTTTACGAAGACCCTGATTGGTGATAGTGGACGCTTATTGTCACTGGGCAACGCCATATCGTCGAGCTCTCCAGCGCTCCGGCGTGGTTAGACTAATAGTCATAGCGACATCAATGATCGCATTGCAAACCAACATCACAGTCGGAGAAATAAAACAAGCACAGGGACCAGGTCTTCTGCTTCGAACCAAGAGCAAGCAGCCTGTCGAGCCCTGTAGTTAGTCAGTCATGTCCAGACGGATGCGGGCTCAGGTGCTATACGCAAAATCCGGTCACATCTGGCTCTACATATGATAAAAGCGAACATATCCAGCAAAGATAATAATTTGAATACGTCAGAGAGCCTCGTCCTCTTTTCGATGGTGCATATCAGCCATACAAACATGGGACGATCGACAGTGGGACGATCTCCTGTTTATCGTCCGCCACTTTCTTGTCACGTGACAGCGCGCGTCGCCTAGGAGATGGGATAATTTGGCGTTTGGCACCATATTCAATACGAGTGTGTCCTTGTGAACGGCGAAGTGCTGCTCCCCGAGCCTCAAAATCTCCCCTGGATCCTTGTCAATAATTCCCTATCGCTCAAAAAGACTCAAGTAGTGCTCAACTCCACCACGGTAACCTACATGCCTGTCTCACCATGCGCGTCGAGGGTACGGAGGAAGCGGTGATATATTGTGAAGCAGCATGCACGCCGGAAGACGTTCTCTACGAAGGATCCGACGATGAAGACTACGACTCGCCAGCTTCCCGACGGCTACGATACGAGGCAGCGGGCCAACGGTTCCTCGACGGGCAACCCCCGTGTCTTCTCACGGCGACACTCAGGGGGCCTTTTGACAGTGCCTCATGGGCCAACCCTTGGCGATCGAAACACCGTACTCCTGGAGCTTCAAGGGGCGAAAGGCAGTCCCCCCAAAAGCTCCCGAAAAGCGTAGAGCATAATCGAAATGCCTCCGTCGCCGAGACACAATTCGGGCAGCACGACAGTTTGGAGTGTCATCTCCCTAGTCCCGAGAGCGTCAAACAGGTTCCCCTCGCTGCGACACACCCCTTTCTTGAGGAGGATGAGTTGTCCTTGGTCCAGAGATGGAGGAACTCCGTGCAACGCGTAGGAAAGGATGGATTTTGGGCAACAACACCAAAGGGAAACATGTTGGACCGAAAGCGGAAGGCTAAGGGATCTGAATGGCTCAGAAAGCTGGCGAGTAAACGACAACGCACAGATCTCTTCGAATCAGACTCTGTGGACACGCCAGTTCCGAAACAGCCAACATCATTGCGTGGAGAGAATGAAACATATGATGTCTTCAGCTCCTCCTTCAACAGCCTCCCGGACCGACTCCCATCTTCGGTTGCGACCGCGCGTACACTACGTAGACATGAAAGTGCGGACTTTGTACAAGGAAAGGCAGGAGACGAAGAGGAAGATGAACTTGTTGATTCTGTCAGTGTTTCTTTCAGCAGTGCACCCACTTGCTTGGGCTCGCCGAGGAAGCGCAGGTCGCCAAGGAAGAGCCCAAAGACACGTGCCATGTACGAGGCGGCAAAGGATTCAGAGGACGAGCTTTCCCGGGACGAAATTGCTGCCATTAAGGCCGCGGCGACTCTGTCTTCTCCCGTGTCTCAGCACCAGCTTTCCCAGCCACATGCTCGAGGGTCGCCTCGCCACATCTTGTCTCGACAAGCTCTTGAAAAGCAGTCCCCGAGTCGCAAATCCTTGCTTCAAAAACCTCTAATGGATACTAAAGGAAGCGTAGAGTCGACAGATTCTGACGAGCAGAACCTCGCAACACAAAGAGATGAGAGTTTCTGTTTCAAAATGGCGGCAAAGGATGCCAAGGACGGTGACAGTCAGAGCGAGGATCAATCTGATTCTTGGTCCGGTATATCCAACTCAGAAAAGGAACCTGCAGCAGAAATTGGTGGTGCCCAAGATACTTGCACAGAAACGGTGAATCCGACGAAACCAATGACTGTCCATGAAAGTGGTGCCATGGAAGTTGATAATGATTCAACATCAAGTGAGCTATCGTCGGTAGCAAGTCAGGATGTCAAGGAACTCAATTATTATGTTGCTACGGAGAATTCCGACGTGGATACAACCAGTGATTCAGGTACATCTAGTGCTTCAGACACGGCAAGCAAAACATGCGGTGAGCCCGAACTTAGCGAGGGTCATCAGGCCTCCAGCACAGTGGGCATCATGGAACCAGACGATGAAAGTATTAAAGTGGCCTCGGTGGATATTGAGAACGACAGTGGACAGGAACATGCACAGGAAAAACTTGAAGGTCCAATGACAGTGTCCAAGGAACATGATTCCCGAGGCGAATCCCCTGCTGGAAATAGCACATCAGACTCAACTTCAGACTCTGAATGTGATGGCACAAAGAGCATCTCATCAGAAGTCTCAGAGCCAGAGGCACCTCAGTCTATCGCAGAGAAATCACCTGCCCTACCTGAGCACTTGGGCCTGCTAAAGTGCTCAGTAAAGCGATTTGTTCCCCAGTCATCTTGGGCGAAACTCTCGCGATCAATTGGGCAGAGCAGCTCATCGCCCACAAGACTTGCCCCAAGACTTGCCACAAAACTTACCACATCCCCTATGACACCAAAGCCTCTCAAAATTGAGAAGCCGTCTACTATAAGCTCAAGGCTGCCCTCGCAACTGTCGTCCCCAATGACCTTACCGATCGAGAATAGCAGTGTTGAGACATCTCAACCATTGAAAAGCCAACAAAGTTTAATCCAGGACAAATCTACACATGCCGTCGATCCGGAATCAATTCCAGCTTCACAGCAGAGCCCCTGGGCTAGCACGCAGCTGTCACAATACGCATCGCTAGCAATAAAGGATCTTCCTCGCCGAGACGCAAGCCTCGGTACGCCGGAAAAGATGGATGTCCCTCCCTTGGCATCATCAGATGCTCAAACACCTTGGACAAATGCATCCCCCAAACTACCAATGGCGCCTCCACAAGACGCGCAAAGCAAAGATAATGCAAACCCGCAGTCAGCGTCGCATACAGTCGATACCGCATGTTCTATTTCGAGCCAGGTGCAGAATAAGGCCTCCTCCTCCGGCACTCCAGCCATGGCGCCGCCGCTGCGGCCATCAACCCCCGAGCCCCAGTTTTCGTTCAAGTCGATGGCTTCCTTCATGTCGCCCTCACCAGAGCGTCGTCCCCACAGCAACAGGCATGCCGCGTGGCCAGATTCGGATACACGATTGTCCAGCATCCAATGCACCCTCGCTTCAGCAACCGAGAACCCTTGGAGCGCAGATGTCTCGCAGCGCCGCGTGTCGTGGGCGCCACTCCCGCACGAGATGTCGAGGTCGGCGGCCACGAGCCAAGTGCCGTCGCCAACCGAGTCCCGGACGAGACACGCCTCACCACCGCCGACGACGCCGATTGCTGAACTGCCGACATCTGAGGACGCAAAGTTCCACGACCACTTCTCTGCTGTGGCACGCCGATCCGGGAGTACCAAGCCCACCAGCGGTCTGCGGAATCGTCTCCTCCCCACCGCCTCGCAGCGCTCGTTTGGAAGCCCTATGCCGCAAGCAATGGCCGAGACGTTCCTGGCTGTTGACCAGTTCCAAAAGCCCACCATCTCCACCGTTGACACATCCGAGGACACATCCGAGGACACCACTGGCATGGATCGCCCTGGCGAGCACTCCCAGGAGTCGCAGGAACCAATCGACATCGTGGAGGACGTCATGCGCGAGATGGGAGACTATCTAGGCACATGGGATGTGGATATGGAACTAGACTTGGCCCGCAAAGACGGCGGTGGCATGCAGACGCCCCAGTTGACACAAAGCCCGTGGTGAGGGACGACGATTTTACGGGGAATGGTCAAGATATTTTTTGACTTTCCAATTTTTTTTTTCTTTTTGTTACTCTGATTTTATTTTGGTTTCCATGTTTTTATCTCACAGCCTCCTGTAATCATACCCGTGGTGCATTGACAGGATGAGATTCATTGTTGGCTTGTGAGCACTAGTTAGACATTTCAACTGTATCCAAAGCATTGCGGCTCGGCAGACAAGTTAAAAAGGAGTTCAGGGGAGGGGAGAGGGAGGGTGTGCAAGGACAGGGAGGCTTGCTGGAACACGACATGGAACGAGGCATGGTAAATCTAATGAATGGGAAGCACGGCGTTAGTAGTGAAGCAATGAAAGATACCTTGTCATCGTTTTCACGTTCAGAATTAGAAACTCACAAAGTTGGTGGTGGTGGCTCCGGGTCGTATTCCGGTGGGTTGACGATGATCAATATGAGAAAATAGGGCACCATCCTTCAGACACGTCCACGGCACCGGGAGCCAGGCCAGGCTCATCCGCTCCATTCACTGTCCGTCAGGGGCCAACCACCCTGACGGCGCAGCTCGCCCTTGCCCACACCCTTCGCGGGCCTCAATCGTCCCGCGCAAGAGCCTTTCAAAGCCCATGAGCGTGCGAGGAGCGATGTGATTTGTCGAAAGGTTGTTTTAGCAACAAGCTAGACCGCAATGATGGAATCTCGCCCTGTATTCTGCTGGTGGGCCTGGGAGAGTGACTGGGGAACCGAGTTTCGATTGTCTCCTTGTTTGGTATACCGAGGATTGATTTTTGCTTTGCTCAACTGTACAAATTACAGTTCAGAAGGAACAGGAGGTAAAATAAACACACGCCCCCCTCCTCCACGGTCCCATTCGGTTGGTATTTCAAAGTGTGGCGACACTAAACGGCGAGGCTTGAGGCCCGCGTTCCGGATCCTGGGAGCACATGGCCGCATGGACTGACGTCTATGGACAATTTATGATCCAATGAAAAAAAGTCGCCTTGCGGTGAGGCTCTCTCGGTGCTTCGGTGAGGCATAGTTGCGCGGCGTCATTAGCTATGACCAAGGATCTGTGGAATGAATTGTCGGTCGGGTCAGCCCCTGGGCGCAACTTTCCGGAACCGCAAGGGGCCATGGATACAGAACAAGGGGGTTTCTATCAATAGTTGGGGCGATCTACCCAAGAAAATGGGAGCGATGGGGATGAGTTGCCTGGCATCTCGTCTTGGATATCTCGGGGGGCACGGCCGCGGAGTGAAAAGTGGGACATCTGTTCATCCAGTCCGGTTCCGGGACGGCATGCCTGCGCTGAAGCCGAAAGCTCATTAGTCAATCCGGCGCCCAACGCAATGGCCGGTTGCAATGCTTCTGCTGCTGCGCGGATGCGAGGTGTGACGTGCAAGCAAGCCGCCTCGCCTTGGCCTGATGGTGATGAGCAACAGACCAGGGTGCCTGCTGCAAAACGACCCCGTCACCGCGTCACCTCATCATCCCATAGGAAGAGTCGAACGACATTGGGGAGGTGCCAGCGAAGAGTTTGAAAAAGCGTCTTCCCCTCACCGGGGGCGCCAAAGCAGATGCCCGGCGAGATGGACCATTCAGGGCATGGTTGGACGAATCTTGGTCGTCAAACTGTGTACTTTGGTCAGTTTCGGCGTTTAGGTTTTAGTAGCAGATGAGAGAAGAGAGATCTGTGACAGGTCCTCTTTTTTCCCCCTTCTTCTCTCTCTCTATCTCGTGCTAGTTCCAAAGCCACCCGTGATGGTGGGATTGCCTAGCCGTAAATCCAACGCATCTCGCACACGACCGTTTCCTCTTGTTGGGTGAGCATTCGTCCAAGTACCCCTGAAGTCAGGGCTTTATGCTCAACGATCTCGATGTCTCACTTGAGACATTCAGGCAAAGCAGATGCGTACTTGGATCCGCGTCTCAAGGGACATTAGGCTCGGCAGGGGGGCGATGATGTCGGTTGTGAGCTTCGAGGGCTGGATAAGAGTCTCTCGAGGCACGTTGTCGTTCGGTGGATCGCGATTGGCCGTTGCGGCTCGGTGGGTGATATGCACATCCTCAAGCCCCAAGCATGCCTAGGACGAGACATAATGTCGCGCTCGAAAGTCGGGGTAGACACGGCGCTGATTCGATTGGACGACATGGCCAAGAGCTGGCTCGTTCAGGGCGCAATGGCCTCGGATCTCGAGCTGGGCAAGGGAGATGGGGTTTTAGTCTGGACGATGGTGGTTTGTTTTAGCTTGCCAATGGACCACGGGATGGGACGTGCCGCTCTTGCTTGGTCGACGCGCTGTAATTCTCATCCCGACCGGGGACAGGTAACAACCCCGACGAATCCGGGCATCCAGACACTGGCTATAGAACAATCGAATGTTCAATGCTGGCATGGAATATTTATTGCCCTAGCCGGGCCACCGGGGAAGCGGGATGGTGGTGATGAGCACCGGGGGGCCTGCTGTGGGTGTAGGGTAAATGCCCGGGTTTTAACTCGGGGAGGTTAAAGGGTTGCAGATTGCAGTGTCCTCAGTCTGCGTCTCGTCTGGATGATGCAGCATCACAAGCATGGTTTTGATGAGCAAGCCCATGCGGATACTGTCCTGTATTGCGATATAGTGCGCTTTGGTTGCGCTGTACCGCGCCCTGCACTGGAATTGCAACTGCAACCGCAAAGCCGGTACGGCCCCGGTTTGGTGTGGTCTGGGCGCCTGAGGGTTTTCTGCTGTGGACTCAATGGCCTCGACTGCGTCTGACGACCGGACAATTCGCTGGGCACATGCACGGCATTCATGGCCGTGACTTTACATACACATAGTGGGATGGCATCGAATGTTGTTAGTAGCCGGATCCTGATTAGACACACCCCGTGGACCCTGGACCCTGTGTCTAGGATCTGATGTGGTGGCGGTGGGCCAGCGCCGTGAGAAAAAAAAAAGAAAAAAGAAAAAAGAAAAAAGAAAAAAGAAAGCAATAGTCAATTCATTCTCGTACCTGGAGTGGAGGAACGAAAACGGCACTGTAGCGAAATAATGATGGTACAGTGAGCAGCTTGGCAGTCTACCTGTCCCCTCTGCACCGTCTCAGTGGAAGGGAGAGGGCGCATCCTGGGATGTCAGCAAGTCCAGTGAGCCATTCAACTCTGGGAGAGGAAGAACGTGCCAATGCAATGTCTATCCGGCCATTGTGTCATGATGCGCTGGCAATGATGATGGCATACAGTAGGCAGTCAGGCATAGCCTAATTCTGGCCCAGGGACACGGCGAGAGGCTGGGAAGCGGAAGACTCGGTCAATGTGTCAAGGCAATGTGCAAGAGCCCGGACGTAACCCAATGGCTGGACACTGGCCTCATGCTGTGTGTGTGTTGAACATGTGTGTGTGTGTATGTGTGCTGTGTGCGTGCGTGCGTGCGTGCAACCAGTGTGCGGCGGCAGAGCGTGCAGCTCTACGGCCCCTCTCGCACGGTGTGGCCAATCCGCGACCTTCACAAAGGACCGGAGGCCGGGTAGCCAGGCGTCGATCTGATCCCAACGTCGACTCGGCGAGATAGACGGCACAGCGCGGCACCACTTGAGTTCGGGACCAAGAACATATTGGGGAAGAGAATGCCTGACCTTATCACCATGTCATGATTTTGGCCGCATTTGGACCGTCACATGATGGCTCCCAAACGGCTGGTCGATAGCCCCGCACTAGTCCTGATCGGGATACCGTTAGGGATTCGGCATCCACCATCTACGCGACCACGGCCATGATGGAGATGGTTAGTCGGTGCGGGCCGCAGCCCAGAGGCGCGCGAGGGAGAAGAATCACAGCGGGGACGGCGCGATAACGAGACGAAGGGAGCGAAAACCACACGCCAGCCGAATGCTATCTTGTGTCAAGTGCCGCATGCCACACATTGTCATGCGCCGAGGAATTGCGACCGCACGGCACATAGTGAGGGTGTGATCAGCGTCGTTGATTTAGGCCGGCCAATCATTGTACCCAATTGGTCATACCGAGAAATGTTTCCCAGTCTTGCCACCAGCCGGTCGAGCTATTCTTTTTTTTTGGTTTTTTTTTTTGGGAATGATCTCATGACAGAACTGCCACCTCAAATGACGATTTCAAGCGGCGCGCCAAGGGTGGGACAAATGGGAAAGGGTTAGGTAACTAAACCAAAACCAACATGGCAGATGGGACAAGAGGCACGGATTTCCCTCATGACGGCGACGGCGACGACCCCGTTTCTAATGCGACCTTGATGGAGCATGTGAGGTGCCAGACCTCGAGAGGATGGGGCCTGCTATGGAGTCCGCCATGAGGCCCAAGCACAAAGAGGGAGCTCGCGACAGCTGTTTGTCGTGGCTAAGAGAGGGGCCGTTAGGGGGGCACATTGGGGGCTGGCAGCCAGAGCGGGTCGGGCTTGGTGAGCAGCGGAACGAGAGGACAGCCATGATAAGGTCATGCATGGGGGATCTGACGCTTGCTGCCGAGGTGGATGTGGGTGGGTGCGGAGAGTCCGAGGCGGGACAGGACAGGACAGGACAGGGCCGCAGAGCAGCATTAGCATTGTGTGAATGAGCGAGCACGCAACTTGGCACGCATACAAAACAGACGAGACGAGGCCGTGCTTTGTGCCTCGCGATAAAGGCCCAAAACCAGAAGCAACACATGACGGTGGGTTGCCAATCGCTGATTGACGCTGCGCAAACATGCTCCCTCGTCCAACGCGCCCTCGTTAAACATGCGCAATATGGGACAAGTACCGAAGTAAGCCGCCGTCTACATCGATGTCATGTCAAGCCACACCAGGCATGGCATTGTTGATCAGGAGGCCGGCTGACGGTTGGAGAGGGAATCAATGGCATGGGCCAATTTCAAACAAGACTTGAGACAGGGCAACCTAAATCAAAGCTTCCCCTACAGCAATGGGCATACATATCCCGATGATGTGCGTTTGATGATGCAGCGATGATAGTCGTCCGTGATCAGGACACGCCCGTCGGGCCTACTCCCCACGTTTTGCATCATCGCCCTACACCCCCTCTCCCCAACTACCGTCCAGGAGGCACATGGTGGCGCCATATGGCAGTAAACTGCCCATGATTAATCGGCGGAGCATCCGGCCTGCTATCCCCGATCCTCACACCGGTAGTAGGAAACTTTGGACCTTTCCCCGCCTCAGCTATATCATTAGGGCGCGAGATAACAAGATGGCGAGGCGTTGCGACCACACGTGGTGGAGAGCTGGGCTCCCTGCAGTGCGGCCTTCTCGTAGTGGGCACCAGCGCGAGCGTCGAGCCCGAGGCAATCCATGCCATTGATTAGTGGGCCCCACTAGCCGTGTGTTAAATGAACTGTCAGTGAATAGAGGTGGGTATTGGATATGAATGGATGAATCAATCAATCAATCCATCAATCAATGGGAGAGTGAGGCGTGTGTTGCGTCGTGTAGAGTGCAGATCGAAACAAGGCCCCCCGGCTGTCGGTGTTGACAGACATGGCGAATACCGCCATCCCAAACACCCGGAATCTTCTGGGCCTGCGCCTCGCTGCCATCCCTGTCGGTGCACCTCATGTCCAGGGCTTCAGGTTGCGTTCGCTGAGAGGTCGCCCGGGGGGCCGGGAGAGCCACTAGAACCCCGCGAAACGCCCCTGTGGCAGCGCGCTCGGCTCCCACTGACGACCTCGTCCGCTGTCGTTGGCCCAGTCCAGATGAGTCCGGTTTCGACCCAAGATTAGATTTGATGGACAATGCCCACCCGCTCGCTCGCTTTCGCAAGACGACGACGACGACGACGACGACGACTATGGCCTTGGATAGTCCTCCCGCCGTGCCCCTGAGACGTGCCCCTGAGGCCGGCACGTCCAGGGGCAGGCAAGGTACCAGCTGGCAGTTCGAACTACTGTACGAGAGCATCTGGGCTGCACAGCCCGCCTCGCCGACCAATGCACCAGACAACCATCCCCTCGATCCCGTATCCCGGGGGGCAAACAAAAAAAAGGCGAATGACGACGGGTGGTTCCAGCCCAACCGGGTCCAGTCGAGCCCAGCGCCGTACCTGGACGCCTCGGCAGATGGCAATTGAGGGTTTGGCAGCGGCGATGAGCAGGCATGTTTCCTGCAATGTGTTGTAGTTACTACCTACGCCAAGTCGTCATTAATTACTGGCCACTGACGCATTGTCAATCATTGTCATTTATTGCCAGTACAGACGTAAGTAGACGCACTATCGAGACGCTGGGACTGCGCACACTCCCCCCCTTGTTTCTCGTTTTGGCCCTCGCTCCAGGCTCAACACACCCCCAGCGACCTCAATTGCAGCGACAGTAACAACAAAAACAGCGCTTCCTTTCCCCCCTCCAGTGCATGACTGCATCTGCATGTGGTTTACTCCCTCCTGTGTTCTCCGCTACCGCTGCCCCCACCCTTCGCGGCGATGTGATGCAATCGATGGCCAGATTCACTGTCCATGGGCCTTACACCGACCGTACTCTCAAAAAAGTGGAGGGGGGCAAAAAAAGTACGGGACTTGGCCGCCCGGGCCTTTATTCCCCTTGTCATTCTACAGGGGATTCAAGGACCGCAGAGGACCACGGGGACCTAGCGAGGTGGTCCAGTTAGCGCTTGGTGCATTGTACTACGACGAATCATCCCTCCGTCTTCTCTCACACGCACTGCTGTCCATACTCTCACCTTTATTCATTTCTTTCCGCCTTTTTGCTCGCCCGTTGTCTGCCAGCGACCAATGTCGACCGAATGCCCTGCCCGAATAGCGAGACAGAAAATGCAGCAGCAGCTGCCGCCATGAACATGTGCATGCCACTGGACGCAAGCAGCCTTCGGGCAGCAGCAGCCTCGGCGGCGGCATCAGGACTGCCCCCGGCATCCCATCATGGCCATGACGGCGGCACAGGCAGAGGCACGGGTTTTGGGACAGGTTCTGGGACAGGTGCTGACACAGGCTCGGTGGGTGAGCCACTGAAGGCCGCACCACTGGTCAGCGTGCTGCTGCTGGGCCACCCGCTGGAACAACAGCCATTGCCAACACCCCGGGGCGGGCTACAGGGCCCGAACGCCTCCCCAGCACCCGCTGACGCTGGGGCTCCAATTCCCACTCCCACTCCCACTCCCACTCCCTCTGTCCGCACTCCCACCTCCGTCACCACCACTCACACATGCACTCCCACCACCTCTTCTCCTCCAGCCAATCCTCTTACCAACGTGCTGTTCCAGCCCGCGTCCGTCCCCGTCCCCGCGTCCTCGTCTGCCTCCCTGCCCTCTGCCCCTCTGCCCTCGCCCTCTCCCTCGCCCTTGCCCTCGTCTCTCCCCGACAGCGTGCTCTCACCCATGCCGGTCCCCACGCCGGTCACAGCGCCCCGTGGTGATGCCAACCCCGGCGACTCAACCGTCAACTCCAGCAATAAAAAGCCCCGAGGCCCCGGCCCTCTCCCGCGCCAGACTGGCCCATCTCTTCTCTCCCAGGCATTGGCTTCTGCGCGCGGCATCCCCCCTCCCATAACCACTGCTCCTGCTCCTGCTCCTGCTCCTACTCTATCATCTTCTGCTCACCACTCTGGCCCGCGGCAGCAGCCCAGACAGCAACCACCGACGCCGACAACCCCCACCACCCCGATATCTCCCACGACTGTACCGATCCCTCTGGCTGCATCCGCCTCCCACGCCGCCAACGCCCCTCGACCTGACCGAGACAGCTCACCCCCCTTCACCAACTCGCTCCCCCAAGATGTCTATGCCCAGTGCGGCGACCACAGGCCGCTGACAGGAGCCGCTGCCCAATCCATCGACATGACCGCATCCGCCGCTGTCACCACAATTACCACGCTCGCCCCTCGGGAGGCGGCGAGCGTGCCCTCTTCCTTTGCCGCCCACTCAACCCTCGCCAACTTTCGCGATCTGGTCCTCGACCACCGACACAATTTGGACGCTTCTCGGGGGCGATCCTCCACCTCCCTTGATATTGACCGTACCGGTCTCCCTCACAACCACCGCGCGCCCTCAAGCGCAACCCAACCCGACGACGATTGCACCCAGACCCAGTCTGATTACCCCGGATTCAAACACCCCACAACACCTCTGAGACAGGACGATGGAGGAAATGATCATCGGCAGGCCCATTGGTCAAAAGCCCCTCCCCACTGGATCAACATGCCTTCTGAGAAGAGGGAGAAGATTTGGTCTATTGGCGCGGGCGAAGGCGACGAGGAGGACGGATTGGTTGAGCAATCCGTCGCCGAGGCTATGGCTGGTGTAGAGCCCAATGGGAGGAGCCGAAAGTCCAGTTATAGCCTTCGTTTCTTCAAGGAAGGCTTGCCAATTGAGGAGAAGACCCGCCGAAAGGAACCTAGACATGCCAAGGACAAGCTTGCGCCCACCACAGAGAACGCTGGTGAGTTGAACAACACGATGGCCTCTGCGCCGGTCGCAAGTCGGTTGCGGCCTGAAGACCAAAGCCCCTCTCAACCCGCCAGGACTCCCGAGGATGCTTCCAATGCGGACGAGCTTCCGATTCTCAGCACTTCGCCCGATGAGGACTACTTCACCGTGGCCCCCAGACTCTCTACAGGAGATCGGGATATGCCGCCAGCTTGGGCGCAGGTGCCCAAGTCGCTACCTTCTGACGGCCACACTGCGGGCAAGACGCCGCCAGGCCTGGTGGGGCCGACCCTGGTTACTGATGCCGACGCTGATGGTCTAGCCGAGCGGGTGGAGGTACGACGGAAGTCAGGTGATAGCTCAGCATCTCACGATGACGGAGAAGCAGACGAATCAGGCGAGGAGAAGATCTCGTCGGCTGTTTTCCTGCCCCACCAGGAACTGCCGGAATCTGGCGTAGGCGAGATAGACCAAGACAGGGGCCCTGTGAGGCCTGCCCGGACGCGGTCCCTCTCCCAAAGTAAGCAGCACCCGTGGCTCGTCAAGGCCGACGAGCCTGAGCCCGAGATTGAAATTCAGGAGAAGGATGAAGCACCGTATGGGCTCGATCGCCTCCCATCCGGCGAGAGCCTCATCCCACGGCGTGGGGACCTTGTTGTCGACAAGCTCGACGAGTGCCCCTTTGTCGAAGATGATTCTGAAGTGAATAACGCCGCCGCGCTCATGCCACCCATTGCCGTGACTCCGTACGAAGACCATGTCCATGAACACCAGCACCACACTCCTGAGCCGCTCGAGGCAATTGAGCTCATTCCGTATAAGCACCAGGTCGGTGGCCACACCACACTGTGGCGATTCTCCCGCAGGGCCGTCTGTAAGCAGCTCAACAATAGGGAAAATGAGTTTTACGAGACGATTGAAAGCTATCACCGCGAACTTTTGCCCTTTTTACCTCGGTACGTTGAGAAAACCCCCAGGGCCGAGACCCTTGAACACGCAACACTGCTCCGTTTCAAAAATTGCCAATAAAACATGTCCTTTCCTTGCCTGCAGAATCTGCAAACTAACACACTTTCAGATATATTGGTGTCTTGAATGTCACCTTTCAGAAACAGAGCCGCCGGAAGAGCGTTTCCAAAAAGGACGACTCGGCGGCGGAGGAGCGGAAGAAGGTCCAAGAGCAGGTTGCTAGCCGTCACGAGCCGGGAAAAGGTGCGCCCAAGGCCACTCACGGCAGAGTCATTAGTCAATCCCTGGCCAACAGCAACATTCCGATTCCCACCGTGACATTCGACGACAATAAGCACATTCTTCCCCGCAATTTGCTCCAGCCGACCCCACTTCCGGATTCCTTCAGACGTCGAAGCATCTCCACGACTCATCTCTCGACCAATTTGGATTCCGAGGTTCCAAGCCGCCCGCCAATGGACGAGAGGCCAAACAGCTGGGGCGCTACCACGGTCAACAAGCGGTTACGAAACGAGGTGTTCAACGACGCTTTTCTCAAGGAGCCCGTCGAGATTCAGCGACATCGCCGGCCTCACCAAAGATCTATTCCACGACCCACTCTGCAGCGCCTTCTACGGTCTTCTAACTCGGACCCCGCCCTCTTGAGCGGGCGTGACTTGGCGTTTTGCGACAACCAACAAAAGACGGATGAGAGCGAATCGCGGACGCAGATTGCAGACGGGCGAGACGATGTTGCATCCGACTTGGACTGCGTGCAATCTGATCCGGAGAGAAACGGCCCCGAGGAGATCCAGGATGTAACAGGAACGAGTGCACCAGAGCCGGAGACAATGATGATGAACTCTGTAGGATCCAAGAAGAAGCGCAGATACTCTGCTGGTGGACTCCGACGAAAGCCCGACGATGTACGGGAATCTAGGGGTGATCTCAAATACTTTGAAGAAGCCGACGATGCGGGCTACAAGGGCGACGAGGAGGATGCGCCGGTCTCGAAGCCAAAGTCCGTAACCCCCCACGGTTCCCCAAAGACAAACGGTGTCAAGGAGCTCATCCCCGTCCCCGAGCCTACGGACTCTGCCTACAGCTCAGGCATCACCTCTGCAATGCCCAGCCCATCGGGTGAATTCAAAAAGATTCCCCGGCCTCTGAACCCAAAGGAAGCCAAGACGCAACGGCACCGCGTTGAGTACTTTCTACTCCTGGAAGATCTGACGGCAGGTATGAAGAGGCCCTGCATGATGGACTTGAAAATGGGCACTCGGCAGTACGGCGTAGAGGCCACTCCGAAGAAGCAAAAATCGCAACAAGAAAAATGTCGCACCACGACCTCATCCGAGCTGGGAGTCCGAATTTGCGGCCTCCAAGTATGGAACGCAAAGACGGAGACGTACGATTTCCAGGACAAATACTACGGGCGCAGACTCAAGGCCGGTGACGAATTTCAGGGGGCACTGCAAAAATTTTTGTATAATGGCTTGGACCTGCACAGCATCCTTCGCCACATCCCTGTTGTTCTAAAGAAACTTGATAAACTGGAGGAGATTGTGCGCGGGCTGCGAGGATATCGCTTTTATGCCGCCAGCCTCCTCATGTTTTACGACGGAGATACATCGGAGGATACGGCTGACTATGAGACGGTGTACGACTCAACAACGGACTTTGCGACAGACACGGAGGAAGTGACGCGAAGGTCCAAGAAGAAGAATAAGCGCGAGATTGACTTCAAGATTGCCGACTTTGCCAACAGCGTGACGCCCCTAGACAAGATTGACGACAAGCCCTGTCCGCCTCAACATCCCGACCAGGCGGACGGTGGTTTCCTGAAGGGCCTGCGCAGCTTGAAGCGATACTTTTTGAAAATTCAGCGAGACGTGAGAGAAGAGCTGGGACTCGATCCTCGCGGACGACTATCCACACCAATGGACCATCTCCAGGACGTTGATGACGACGAGGGGATGGTCAGCGTTTGATGATCTGATTCTATTCGATGATGACGGGAGTTTGATACCCTCGCTTCTTATTTTTTTAACCTTTTAATCTTTTTGAGCCTGCGTGTTTTAGTTTTGGGAATGCAGCCTCCCCCCCCCCCCCCCCCCCCCCCCTCCCCCCCCCCCCTCTCTTCCCTTTCTGTTCGCCTGTTTCCCCCAACATACTCGCGATGAATGGAGGGATGCTCTCTCGGTGCAGCCCGCCTTTGATAGGATGGAGAAGAAGGAAAGTCTGTCCTCGTGTACCATTTTGATTAATTCAGTAAGAAGAAAACCATCCAGG
>JAHVYB010000339.1:0-26610 GCA_020623695.1 Calonectria henricotiae | reverse complement strand
AAGGTAAAATAATAAGAGGGTATTGTTTGTTGTTAGTTTTTCCTCCTGGGGTTTTATTAGACAGTAATTTTTACAAAAATACATGACACATAAAGCTCTTATTGCATATTTAAAAAAAAAAAAAAATACTAAATAAGAAAGTATTCTATTTATATATATATAGGTTAAATTAAGTAATTAAAAAGGGTTTTTTTTTTTTTTAAAAAAAAAAAAAAAATTAATAATAATACTAAGGAGTATATTAAACCTTTAGACTTTTAAATCCTATAATATAATTATCTTTATATTTATAATTACCTTAGAAGCCTAAAGGTAATATAAAATAAAAACTATAAAGCTTTCTCTAATAGAAATAAAATATAATAAAAAGATAACTAATAGCTAGAATTAGTATATTTTAATATACCTATAAATATACCTATAAATATACTTATAAATAATATTAATTAAAATATTATTCTAATATTACCTTATCTATAAAGGTAATACTCCTTTTAAATCTAACTCTATATATAGATATATATATTAAAAGATCTAGGCTACTAGTATTTAGCCTAAGAGATCTAATAATAAATTTATAAATAAAATAAAAGATAAACTATACCTAAGTAATAATCTAGCTATTAAGATTAAAATTAAGCTTATTTTATAGGAGCTTAAGTTACTCTAAAGAAAGAATCTTAATTATAATAATATTAATTTTATTAAATAATAATAAAGGCTAATAAAGCTAATATTAAAGTATTTTAATATATAATTTAGAATTAGCCTAAGTTCTTATATAAAGAGGTTCTTAGAGGATCTAGAAATATATAATATTTAGCTTAATAATATAAAATAATATATAATAAAATAGAGATTCTAAAAATAAAGGAACTAAAGAAGAAAGGGAGGTCTTACTAGAATTTATAAATTATTATAGGATTATAATATAATAAAAATATAATAAGAAGTTCTATATTATATTATTATAATATATATATATTTATTAAGTATTTTATTTATATTATATCTTATTATAATATAATTAGAATATATTTTACTAAGTATTCTCTAAGTATTTATTATTCCTTCTTTAGATATTATATATAATAATATTCCTTATCTTTTATAATATTTATACTTTCTTATATTCTAGCTATTCTAGTATATTATTTTTATTTTAATAATAAGTAAATAATTAACTAATAAGATAGTAAGCTTCCTTGCTTTTATTATATCTTATAGAAATATAATAATCTTATCCTAACTTATATTACTAGTTTTTATAATAATTATTATATATATTATAAGATATTTAACTAGTCCTATAATATTATAAGTAATCTTATTATACTTTATAAATATTCTACTAATATTCTAATTAGATTCTTAATAAGCTTATTATTTTTATTATTTAATATTAGAATTTCCTAGTTAATAAGAATAATCTTGCTTTTTTAACTAATTTATAATAATAATATATTACTTAGGTATTTAAGAAGATCTTTAATATTTAGTATTAAATAAGGGATAGTATTAAGGCTTTTATAGGGGGCTAGTAAGTACTTACTAAGTACCTTGCTTAGCTTTAGCTCTAGGAGGCTACTACTACTTAGGAGCTTATTATATTTAATTTCTAAGTTTATATATATATTTTATAAGTACTTTTATAGCTTTTTTATTATATATATTTTATAGGTTATTATTAATATTTTATAGTACTAATTTCTAAATATAGATACTAAGAACCTTTACTAATAGCTAGCTATTATTATCCTATTATATATATATAATAATACTTTTACTTATAGTCTTTTAATTATACTTAATCTTTTATAATATATAGCCTTTACTTTTATTTATAATATTAAGAAGAAGAATATTCTTATTAAATTTAAAATAATCTAATCTACTAAAATACTTATTAAATTCTCTAAATATAAAAATAATCTTATTTTCTTATATATTATTAAGTACTTTAATTATCTTTCTTTAGGCTATAATATTACTTTTACTTTTAAAAAGTATTTAATATTTACTTATTTTCCTAGGTTTACTAAGAAATATTATATTAATTCCCTATCTATTAAGTCTATTCTTAGTAATAAGGATAATAGCTAGGTAATAAGTAAAAGTTTATTAGATATAGAGCTAGAGCTTATTTATTTTCTTTTCCTTTTATTCTAGTAGGAGTTATATTATAAACTTAATTAGAAGGCTTTTTATGCTTATTATTTACTTATTATATTAGCTATTTTACTAATACCTATAACTCCTAGTATACCCTAAAAGTCCTAGGCCTTTATAGTTTCTAAGGTATTTATAAGTATTTCCTAGAAATATGATTATAATTGCCCCTTAGGTAGTACTTAGAAGATTTATATTAAGTAAAAGTAATTAGTTATAATATATTTATTTATCTAGGGTTTAGATTATAATTATTAGTTATATAGTAATTACTTATTTTAGTTAATAGTTATTTAATAAAATTCTATTATTATAGTTATTTTAATATATATTTAGCTTATATTTTATAGTTTAGTTAATTATTCTAATTATTTTATTTTTTATATATATATTTTTATTATTTCTAATATTTAATAATAATATATTAAGTATTCTCTAAGTATTTACTAAGCTCCTAGGTATTATACTTTATTAGCTAGCTTATTTATTTTATTTAATAGAATTTTTTATTATTTTTATTTTTATATATTATTATATCTTTTACCTTTTATTTATCTTCCTTTTCCTTAAGCTCTAGTAATAGTAGTAGGTATTTACTAAGTGCTTTCTTAGGCTCTATCTAAGGCTTTAATAGTATAACTAAGAAGATATTATATATATATTTATATTACTCTAGGAGGTATACTTTGTATACTTAGGCCCTAATTTTATTAATAATAGCTACTTTAATAAACCTAGGTATTAGCTTTTTATATTTAAAATAGAAGTTCTTAGTAAATAATCTAATAATTTATTTTTATTAATAGCTTTATAGGATATAATAATAATTATAGTATTTTGCTTAGCTTTTAATAGCTTATTACTAGTATTAGTATGCCTTTTTATATATTTATTAAAGTATTTTTAGGTATTTAATAATCCCTTAAATTTTAATATATATATATTCTAAGGTATAATTTATTATTTTAAGGTAGTAATTATAGAGTGCTTATATTAGGGATATACTAATAGTATTATAATAATTATTATTATATATAAATTATACTTCTAATAGTTATATTACTTAATAGGATAGTACTTACCTAGTATTAAGGTATAAAAGTGATTTATATCCCCCTAAGGAAAGGGACAGCTTAATAAGATAATAATACCAAGGAGTATATTAAACCTTTAGACTTTTAAATCCTATAATATAATTACTCTTATACTTATAATTACCTTAGAAGCCTAAAGGCAATATAAGATAAAAACTATAAAGCTTTCTCCGATAAAAATAAAATATAATAAAAAGATAGCTTTTCTAATAGCTAGAATTAGTATATTTTAATATACCTATAAATATACCTATAAATATACCTATAAATAATATTAATTAAAATATTATTTTAATACTACCTTATCTATAAAGATAATATCCCTTCTAAATCTAACTTTATATATAAATATATATATTAAGAGATCTAGGCTACTAGTATCTAGCCTAAGAGGTCTAATAATAAATTTATTAATAAAATAAAAGATAAATTATACCTAAGTAATAATCTAGCTATTAGAACTAAAATTAAGCTTATTTTATAGGAGCTTAAGTTATTCTAAAGAAAGGATCTTAATTATAATAATATTAATTTTATTAAATAATAATAAAGGCTAATAAAGCTAATATTAAAATATCTTAATATATAATTTAAAACTAGCCTAAGTTCTTATAAAGAGAGGTTCTTAGAGGATCTAGAAATATATAATATTTAGTATAATAATATAAAATAATATATAATAAAATAGAGATTTTGAAAATAAAGGAACTAAAGAAGGAAGGGAGGTCCTATTAGAATCTATAAATTATTATAGGATTATAATATAATAAAAATATAATAAGGTACTTACCTAGTATATAGTTATAGATATTATTTTAATACTTAGTTAGTTCTTTTTATTTATTTATTAGTTTATAGGTAATAGGTAGTAAATAATCTATAAATAATTACTTATTTTCTTATAAATTCTACTTAGAATTTACTAATAAATAATTTATTTTTATTACTTATAATATTTTTAGGTATTTTAAATTTATATTTTATATATTTATATAATAATTATAGTAGTGTGGTGCAGTGGTTAGCGCGCTGTGTTTTTCACAGAGACCAGGGTTCGATTCCCCGCACCAGCCCCCAGCCCAGGGAAATAGGTTAAAAAAGGGTTATTATAACTAGTCATTTTTCCTTACTGGGGTTTTTATAGGCGATAATTGTAACTAAAATAATTGTGATATAAAGCTCTTATTGCTCCTTGTAAAAAATCTAACTAAAATGCTAAATAAGAAAGCATCCTATTTCTATATATAGGTTAAGTTGAGCAATTAGATAAGGGTTTTTTTTTTTTAAAAAAAAAAAAATAAAAAAAAAATATATATATATATATAATAATTATACTATTTAAGCTATAATTAGTATCTTTTTTATAGGTATAAAGATAGTATACTTTGTTATATAGTAAACTATAATTAGAATTATATTATATTTCTTTTTATTTACTTTAGTACTACTTAGTAACCTTATAATAAAATTAATATTAATTTCTTAGAATAAGTATAATAATATAGGTAATAATTATAGCTTTTTATAGGATTTATATCTTAATATATATATACTTTAGTAAGATTAGTAATTTTAGGTATATTCTTTTATATCTTAGGAAATTTAATTCTAATAGAATTTATATATAATTAATTTAAGGGTCTTAATAGTTCTTATATAACTTACTCTTAGGTTATTATAATATTAGCAAAGGATCTTTAGCTTTATTATCTATTAATTTAGTATTATTAATCTTTCTTTATAAAAAAGGATTCTTTAATTATCTAAGTAATATTATACTATATACCTAGTTACTTTATAAGCCTTCTTTACTTACTATTAATACTATAGGTCTTTAGCTTATAATTCTTAAACTAAGTCTTTAAGCTTATAAAAGGATTAGGAGAGAAATATTATTTTGCTTTTTATTAATTTTTTAATAACTAGGCATAAGATATATTATTTTAGTATAATAACCCTAGCTCTAAGTAAGTTCTTATAGCTTTCTAGAGTAGCTATATCTTATTAAATATTTTCTAGCTATTATATAACTATATTTTTAGCTAATTAAGCTTTAGTAATAATTATAAAGATAAATATTAAGCTTTATTTTAAATTAAAGGGTCTTAATATTCTAAGTTAGTTTAAAGGTAAGAATTCCTCTAAGTATTCTTAGGTCTAGTCTATTAGGCTGGCTTTTATTGCCTATATATATACCTAGGTAATCTTACCTTTCCCTAGGCTATTAGTAATTATTTAGTATATATTTAGTAGGAGTATTTATATTAATTATAGTTTTTATATTAAGGTAAGTAGAATATCTTTATATAAGACTTTGCTTATTATATAATCTAGTCTTTTAAATAGCCTATTAATAGGGTTTATTTTGCTTAGTTTATATTTAATATTAAAATTAAAAGGTACTAATTAATATATTTAATAGGTAAGCCTTTTTTAAAGGTCTTTTATAAAAGCTATAATAATTCCTATTAAAGCTATATAGTCTATTAATAATATAAACTTATTTATTAATTCTAATAGATAGTAGCTCTAGTATTCTATACTTTTAATAATAGTAAGGAGTTCTTACTAGCCTATAGCTTAATATTACTTAGTTTTTATAAGCTTTTATAACTAATAAGTAATTAATTACTATTAGTTTTTATATAATTAGATTATAATTCTTAATATAGCTTTTACTAATATATTTATTTTTATTTATAATTTTAGCCTAAGATCCTAGTATTATAAAATAGTTGGTATAGTACAGTAGTTAGCACGCTGTGTTTTTCATAGAGACCAGGGTTTAATTCCCCGTACCAGCCCCCAGCCCAGGGAAATAGGTAAAAAAGGGTTATTATAACTAGTTATTTTTCCCCACTGGGGTTTTTATAGGCAATAATTATAATTAAAATAATTATAATATAAAGCTCTTATTACTCTTTATAAAATTTAACTAAATGCTAAATAAGAAAGCATCCTATTTATATATATAGGTTAAGTTAAGTAATTAGATAAGGGTTTTTTTTAAAAAAAAAAAAAAATAGTTATTAAGTAGAATACTTTCTTTAGTTAGTTAAATATATTAACTGCTTTTATAGGCTATTTAAATACTTCTATTTTCCTATTATTCTAGTTACCTTTTAGTAAAGCTATAATAGGTTCTATGATTTTAAAGTAATAGCTAATAAACTTATAATAAAAATTATAGAATCCTAGGAAAACTTATATATCTTAAAAGCTTTTAGGTAGCTTTTATTTTATAATTACTTTAACCCTTTCTAGCTTTATTTAGATACTTTTTTAGGTAATAATATAACCTAGGAATTCTATTTTCTATTAGTAAAAATTATACTTAGATAGTTTAATATATAATTATACTTTATATAGTTATTATAAAATCTCTTAAATATTCTTTATATATTACTCCTTAGTTTAGAAGTAAATAATAATATTATTTAAATATATAATATAATAAGTATTTAATAGTTTAATTAGTATTTAGTAGATATATACTTAGAAAGTAGCTAGGGTATTAGTAAGTCTAAATAATATAATTATATACTTAAAGTAGCTATATTTAGTATAAAAAGTAGTTTTTTAGTAATTATTAGGTTTAATTTTGTAACCCGGCCCTTATGAGGGGATATAGGCTTAGTTAAGTAAGGGATTTATAAGCAACCGCTCTCTATAAGAGCTTGGCATAGTTTTGGCTAGAGAAAGAGACGTAAGCTTTAGTCTTGTACCTTAAGTTAATATACTGTTCTGCCCAGCTAATTGCTATTATCTCTATTATGACTGTTTAGCTAGGTATAGCTATTATAAATTTAGATTTTATAGTAAGTATTCCTAAGGTTAATTTTAGTAATTTATTTTATTTTTACTAATTAATTTAGAAGGTTTTTAATAAGTAATAATAGATAATAGTTCTTAATAATTATAGTATTTAAGCTTTAGTAGTTTATATAAAGTCTTAAGGTATTATTCTTTTTTAGTATAAATAGGACTAGTATTTTAGCTTTGCTTATAAAGGGCTTTATATAATTCTTTATAAAATTCTTTATAATATATTCTTAGATTACTTTCTATTATATTCTATTAATAGAATAGATAGGGCTATATAGGGCTATATAGGGGTTTCTTTCTTTTAACTAGATTAATTATATATTTTATGCCCTTTAGGAGGGGTAGTTCCTTTATAACTATCTTATTAAAAGTAATAGCTATATTCTAGAGTTTAGGGGGTATAGTTATTACCTTTTAAGGTTCTTTTTCTCCTAGTTTAGCTATTAGCTATTTATTTAGTAATAATATACTATAGATATATATTACTTATATTTATCCCTTATTCTTTATTATTTTTTTTATAAAGGCTTTTAGCTTTATAATTAAGATTAATATATAGCTTTAGGTATAAATATAAATATTAATTATTATTTCTTTTTTACCTATAGAATTATTAGATAGTAAAAGATTATTTATAACAGCTATACCTAGCTAAATAGTTATAAGGGAGGTAATAATAAGTAGCTGGGCAAAATAGTATATTAACTTAAAGTGTAAAACTAAAGCTTACCCCTCTTTCTCTAGCTAAAACTATACTAAACTCTTATAGAGAGGGGTTACTTATAAATCCCTTACTTAACTAAGCCTATATCCCCTTATAGGGGCTAGGTTATAACTATCCCCCCTCTTAAGTTTACTATTCTTAATAATAATTACTTATTTAGATAATATAGCCTTATAATTTATAGCTAATATATCCCTATAAAAAGGACTTATAAGTTTTTACTTATCTTTTAATAAGGCTAGTCCTAATATATTAGATATTAGTATATTAGGTTAATAGTAAATTACTATTACCCTTAAGCATAAGATAGCAGAAAATTAAGAGATTATTTACCTTCTAATTACCTAATTATTTATTATTTAAATTATTATTCTTCTATAATAATAGTTTTTTATCTTTTCTTCCTTTATTCTTTCTTAATTTTTAAGATTATTTACCTTTACTTATTATATTATTATATTCTAAGCTTTTTCTCTTATCTTTTGGATATTAATATATTTACTCCTTCTACCTATTCTTTAGGCACTAGTAATACCCTTATTTAGTATATAAGGTATGCTTAGAGTATTTTATAAGAGGAGGCTAAATATATTAAGAATAAGCCTAAGGATATCCTAATTATAATAATCTCTATTAAGTATATTTATTATACTTTTAATATTATTTACTATATATATTATTAGACCTTTAATATTAATTATTATTTATATATTCTTATTATTTATTAGTATATAATTATTATTTATTTACTAATTATCTAAGCCTATTTCCCTTATAGAGGAGGATACTTATAATTTATATAATATATAGGCTTACTTAATTTATTTACTATATATAATCTTCCTAAAGAAGGTTAAGTCTATTAATCTATAGATAAAAGCTCTTATTATAATTATTAGGCCTTTTTATATTTTTTCTAAGGATATTTATTACTTATTTTATTAAATAGGCTTCTAATTATTAGATATATTCCTTGCTATTAAAAATTATTTATTCTAGGCCTATAGTCTAACTAATACTAAGAAATATACTTATATAGATATTCCTTAGATATATTTTTATTATATTTTTATTACTTATTTATTTCTTTCTTAGAAAGCTTATATTATCTTTACTAATTTTAAGATAATTTATTATTAAATATAAGCTTATTAAGTTATTATTATTTACTTAATAGGTTTTTATTATCTCTTTTATATATTATTTTATTTTTAATTTATTCTATCTCCTATTTTAAGTTAATATCTTTTAGGTTAGGTATTAGGAGTAGTTTATTTTTATTAGTTTTATATTTCTTTTATAGCTCTAATAAGTTTATATAAAATATATTATAAATATAGCTATATTTTTCTAGGAGTGCTAATTAATATACCTATGTTCCTATAGTGTCTAGTACTTGAAAGGGCTCTATTTATCTTAGGGCTAATTTTCTTTTATATCCCTTTAGGGAGAGGATTTTTGTAAATAAAGTAATTAAATTATCTTTCTTAAGGGTTAGAAGTTAGTGCTTTTAGTTATAGTATTTTTATTACTTATTTAGTGCCTTTTAGTATTAGTTTTATAATTATTCTTTTAGTTTTATAAGGTAGTATATTTATATATCTATCTCTAGTACCTTTCCTTAGATAGTATTATTCTTAATATAGATATAAAACTTTAGGTAATAGTTATATAATACTTAAAAGGTACTATATCTTATAATTAAATTCTTTATATTATTATAAGTAAATTAAGTAATTACTAGAAAGGCTATTTAGTTATTTTATTGCTTATTACTAAAGTACCTTAAATAATATTTAAGTATTTAGTTTATTCTTTCTATTTAATTATTAATTTAAAGGTAAAAAGCTATTAAGAGCTTTTATTTTATTCTTATTTAATAGTATAGCTCTAATTAAAATTTACTTATAAAAATTAATCCCCTATTAAAGATAATCCTACTTAGGAAACTAAATTTAAGTTTAATTTTATTATAAAAAAGCTTTATTAGGTCTATAGTATTAATTTAGGTAAAGATTAGGATTATATATATATATTTTATAAAATAATCTATAATTATAAGTATTATATCTATCTCTATTCCCTTTTATAATAAGGGTAATAATCTTATAATAAAGTCTATTAATATTTCTTTCTATAATTAGAAGAATATTAATAGGAACTTAAGTTTACTATAAAAGTAATATTTTTTATAGTTAGCTCCTTAGTATATTATATAGGTTTAAACCTACTTTAAAATATCTTTATTTATACTAAACTAATAGAACTTTCTTTAGATTATTTCTAGGGTTTTATTTTGCCTAAAGTGCCCTATTAATAGGTTATTATAATATAATTATAATAATTATTATTTTATAGCCTTTTTATTAGGTATAAATAATTAATATTTAAAGTAAAGAAAACTATATTTATTTATAAACTAATTACTAAAGCTTTTATTTATTATCTTTTACTTTATCCTATTAATTCTTTATTATATCTTAGGATCCTTTTCCTAAAGAAAGTATATTACCTTTTCTAGGGGCTTTAAAGGGTTTTTTTTAAAGATCTTCTCTTTAACTAAGGCCTTCTTAACTATAGATATTAAGATAGATAGATTATAATCTATCTTCTCTTAAATCTAGTTTACTTATACTTAGGTAAAAGCTTATAGATTTATTATTAACTTAGGTTTAATTATACTAAGAGCTATATTCCCTAATACCTTAGTATTATACTTATGGCTATTTTAGGTAATAGAAGATTTATTCTTTTATATCTCTTTTTCTAGGGCCTTAGCCTATTTATAAATTAAAGTATTTTCCTTCTTAAAAGACCTTAGATTTAACTTATCTTTTAATTCTTATAAGAATTAAGTTATTTATATTTTAGTTAATCTCTCTTTAAGTGATACTAATAAGTCTAGATTATATAGAGTATTCCCCTTATAATCTGGTTATCTTAATAGGCTATTAGTAAGGTTTTATTTGCCTAGCTAATATTTTATAATAAAATTATAAGGTATTAGGTATATATATTATTTAGCTTACCTTTTATTTAGCTTTAGTATTTTTATAAATAATTAAAGGTTAAAATAATTATTAAGGACTTTTATTTGGTTTATTATTCCTTTAAAATAGTATTATTAATATTTAAATAATTTTATAATAGCTATTAGTTTTTAGTCTAGGGTTTTATACCTAAACTTATAGTTAGTATATTTTTATAATTAAAAGGCTATAGGGTAGAAATAGCTATTATTATTTAGCTATAATAAGATTCCTACTATTGCAAATAATAAGGTATCTATTTTAAGCTAAATAGGTTTAGTAGAATTAAAGTAATATAGTAAGGGGGCCTTTTAAAAAGCCTGCTTTAGGGATATAAATACCCCTCTTTTTATATTATTTAATTCTACTTTACTAGGCTTTTTATTCTTTTAGCTCCTCTTTAATAGATTTATTAATAGCTTTATTAATACTAAAAAATTAAAAATAAATTACCTATAAAAGTTATAAAAGCCTATAAAGACTTAGATCTCTTAGTAGGTTTTTAGCTCTTTCTATTAAGTAACTATTTTAACCCTTTTTAAGTTTATAATAATCCCTTCTATAGAAAAAATAAATCCTAAGAATTTAATTAAAGATTAATAGAATATATACTTAGAGAGTTTTATATAGAGTTTAGTATTCCTTAAGTATTTAAGTATAGCTTAAAGGTATTTTATATAGATTTTTTAGTCTCTTAAGAAAATAAGAATATTATCTAGATAAGCTATATATACTATATCTACTAATTTACTAAGAGCTCTATAGATATAATCTTAGAAGGTTATAAGTATATTAATTAATCTAAATAATATTATTAAGTACTTAAAGTACTTATAATATATTTAAAATACTATTTTCTATTTATCTCCTTTTTTTATATAAATATAATAATATATATTCTTAATATTAATCTTAGAAAAGTATTTAGCTCCTTTAATTTAGTTTATAATTTCTAAAATTAAGGATAAAGAATATTAATTTTTCTTTATTATTATATTAAGTCCCCTATAATTAATATATAATCTAAGGGATTTATTAGATTTTAATATAAAGAGGATTAAGGCTCTTATAAAGCTTTTTAAGGGTTAGATTTAGCTTTTATCTAAGTTTTTCCTAAGATATTAGTATAGTTCTTAGAGCTCCTTTTATAATAAGAGATATATTAGACTAAATAAAAAGGTTTTACTCTTAATTAAGTTAATATTATAATTAGTAATTTTATATAAGAAAAGTATTCCTAATTCTTTTTCTAAGAATATTTATTTTAGATTAAGGATTTTAAAAGGGATAGTAAAGTTAATTAGAGGCCCTTTAAAGAGGGGATCTCTTAGTATTTAGTAAGGTTTCTTATATACTATTATATTATAGATATTTATAGTATTTTTAATTAACTTTTTAAATTTATAAAAAGTAACTTTTTAAAAGCCTTTTTATATAATTTAGTAGATCTATATCTAGTTCTTAATATCTATTAAGATATTAAATTAAATTAAAATAGGTATTCCTAGTAATATAGATTTATTTTTAAGGTTTAGATCCTAATTAATACTAATTACTATCTAAGTTATCTTTTTAATCTATTTATATTAGTTTTATATTTTAATAGGTAAATACTAAGTATTATAAGCCTTTACTTTCTAATCCCCTATTAGAATTAGATTAGGGACTTTATTAGGGGCCTTTTTTAGAGTAAGGCTAATAACTAATTATTAACTAATAATATTAGTTTTACTTTCTATATCTAAGATTATTTTAATAATAATAGGCTTTTAGGGAGCAAAAATAGTAATTAAGATAGATAGATATTATATAATCTTAAGTATAGGTATAAGGGTATTAGTAAGATTATTTACTTTTATTTTTTACCTTTTCCTTTCTAATTAATCTAGGTTCTTTAGATTCTTAGTTCCTTATTATAGTAATTTGCAAAATATTTCTTACTTTTATAATTATAATACTATTATTATTTTTTATCTTCTTTTATAGGATTTTTATTATCTTAGAGATTAGTTTATATATCTTTTAAATAGGAATTAAAAGATCTATTAAATCTTCCTTAGTTCCTTTAGTAATTAAATAAAGTATTATTTTAGTTGCCCTTTTATCTTTTTTAAGGTAGCTAGTTAAAGCCTAGGTAAGTTTTTCTCTTCTTATTTCCTATATTTATATCCTAATATATTATAGCCTTAGAGACTAATCCTAGTTAGATTATAAGGAGTTTAAGGAGAACTTAAATAATATATTCTTATAGCTCTTTTATTAGCTTATTTAGATAATCCTTTATTCTTTATACTTTTAAGTAATCTCCTAGGTCTTTTTCTAGGAAATTAAGATAATTATAAAAATTAAAAGATAATTATTCTTTTTTTTATATTATATTATAATATACCTTAGATATTAAAGCTTAGAGATTATTTTAATTCTTAATAAGGGTTTTTAATTATTTTAAGAATTTATTTTAATTTTACTTAAGATTTATTTATTTCTCCTTAGAATATTAATAGAGAAAATTATTATATATAGATTAGGCTTTTATATTTAAATAGTTTTTTACTAATAGGATCTTAGCTTTATTAGTATAATATTTTTAAGATTTATTTTTAATTATATACTTAAGGTCTAAGAGCTAGTCCTAATATTTTTAACTAGTAATTAGGATTTCTAAGATAGTTATATTAATAGCTTTTACTTAGCTCCTCTTTTTACTATTATTATTATCTTTATTTAAATAATTATTATATCTTTAGCCTTATTTTTATTTTACTTTCTTTTATATTTAGTTAATTATTATATTAAAAATAATATTTTACTCTTTTAATTTAGCTATTTCTTACTATATTTATATCTAAGGAGCCTATATATTAACTCTATCTTAGCCTACTCCTTATTAATTTAAGGGGGTTTTTATTTAAATTAGGATTAAATACTTATCTATAGGGGCTGGTGGTATATTGGCTATACTACTAGTACAATTAAGTTAGCAACTAAGATTAGGAACCTTGGTTAGGGATAAACTAAGTTAGTTTAAATCCGGTAGCACCTAAAGCCAAATTTTAGCTAGCTATATTAAATGCTAACCTTAGCAGCTTACTCTATATTAGAGAGTAAATATAATTTAGGGATATAGATCTTCTAGAGGTTTTGATATTAATAGTAACCTAAGTATAAGGTTTTTCCTTTAAAAGATTATTATATTGTAGCTAGATAGTAGATAGAAATAATACAAAGAAATCAAAATACTTATCTATAGTTTTATTAGGATTAGAGTTAAGAATCTCCCTTTTCTTCCTTTTTTCTTAGTTAAGGGATTCTTTATATAAAGGATTATTTAAATTATTATTCTTAATAAATATTTATTTTGCCTATAAACTCTCTTTACTTAAGTAAATAGCTAGTCTAGTAATTATACTTATAGTTATAGAATTATAAACTTTATCTTAAGGTATATTATCTAGGAAGCTATAGTAAAAGCTTTAGAATCATAATAGCTATACCTAGCTAAATAGTTATTAGGAAGGTAATAATAAGTAATTAGGTAGAATAGTATATTAACTTAAGGTATAAGATTAAAGCTTATCTTTCTTTCTTTAGCTAAAACTATACTAAACTTTTATAGAGAGGGGTTGCTTATAAATCCCTTACTTAACTAAGCCTATGTCCCCTTATAGGGGCTGGGTTATATTATTAATACTTTATAGTTAAGATATCTTAGTAAATATTTACTAGATTTTCCTAGGGAATTCTTATAAGTATATTAGAAAGAAGATTAAGTAATATATTTACCTTAATAAAGATTTTTATTTATTAAATATAATTAGGGTTAGTGCTTTCTAATTATTAGTAGATTATAGTTCTAATTATTTTATTAGTTTAGAGCTAATAATATTAACTTAGGTATAAATATCTATATTTATTTATATAATATATTTATTATAAGCTTATAGTATAATTACTTATCTTTTTATAGTATTTTTAATAGAAACTATTTATAGGTTTAATATAAAAAGATTAGATTAATTCCTTATACCTATTTATTTTCTAAGGAATTTAAATTCTTATTTCTAATTTAAATAGCTTAAATTTATATTAATTTTAGGTACTTTATATTCTTTTTTAGTATAATATATTTACTTAAATAATAATCAACTTAAAAATAATTATAATATTTAATAGGGATATTTCCTTAGTCCTAGGGGTATACTAAGAATATTTATACTTTTAATTTATATTCTATAAAAAGAATATATCTTATATTTAATACTAAGGTTAAGTAATTTATTTTAGATAGTAGTTTATCCCTAGGCTCTTTATAAGAGTTCTTTATATAGGTAGATTTTTACTATTCTTCTTAGTAAGACTTAGATCTAAGTCTTTTTTAGTATTTATTTTATAAGTATTTACTGCTCTATTTTATATATAGTTATTACTTTTTTGCTTTTTAGGCTATATTTTTTACTTTAGTTAGGCTAATCTTAAGTTAGTCTAAGTTATTCTTTAGGTGCTTATTTAGGCTAAAGTAATATTAATAAGCTAAGTTAGGTTATATTTTAATCTTCTTAGTTCTTAAGTAGATATATATTATTATTTATATCTAAAAGTAGTTTATTAGGGTTTACTTTTTATATTATTAGAGACTTAGTAGTTTATTCCTTAGGTCCTATTATTAGTAATCTATATTAATATATCTTTTATATATATAGTTTAGTAGGTCTTACTATTTTAGCCTAAGAATACCTTTTATATAATTATATTATTAGATTTAGTTTATATAGGAGAGTTTAATTAATATTTATTTAATTTTTTATTTATTTATATAATCTAGTCTTAATTAGTTCCCTAATTTAATAGCTTATATCTAATTATTAATCTTTATATTAATAATATCTTTTTTTAGGTAACTATAATTATAGGTTAGGGGTTTATCCTAGTCTTTTCTTAAGTTTACTAAGTATTCTATAAGCTATTATATTATTTATATTTAGCCTTATACTAGTTAATCTAGTAATACTTCTAGTCTTATTTCTTTTATATTATCCCTTAGTATAGAGTATATAGGGCTTCCTTATAGCTTATAGCTATTATTGCTCTTAGTATATACCCTAGAATTAGGGGTCTTAATATAGTATTATAGTTCTAAGGATTCCTTTAATATAAGGTTTTAATCTTACTAGGTAATCTCTAATTAATTAGTAGATAGTATTTATATATATTTTTAGCTTTTATTATAATTACCCTATTAATAGTAAAATAATTTTATTTTTTCTTATTAATAGATAGTTATTAGTATAGTATTATATTATTTATAATTATATAGTATATTAGAAAGTAATTACCTTTACTAGTATATTAGAATATAATATTATTTATTATATATATACTAATTACCTAGGTAGGTATAAAAGTAAAAGTATTATAAGGATTATATAATTAGGGTATATATAGATAGGTAATTCTAATAATATATATTAGATAAAGACTTTTACTTAATAAGTACTTATTAAGTGCTTATTATAAGCTCCTTTATTTTCTTATCTTATTACTTATTAGTAATAATAGGTAAGGTTAGATAAGAAGCTTAGGCTCCTATCTTTTTATAGAAAAATAATTAATTATAATAACTCTTTTATTTATTTCCTAGGCTATAAGCTAGTATAGGAAATTAAATCCTAGTCTTTATAAAAAATATAATATACTAATTATTATATTATATTACTAAGAATAAATATAAAGATTATTAAAAAGTTATTAAAAATTAATAATTTTAATTAAATTTTAAATATTTAGAAACTTAGAAATAAATTTATTTATAATTAATAATTATTTTAATATTTAAGATAGCTTTTAAGATTAAAATTAATATCTTTTAATTGACTTTTAATATTATTTAATATAATTAAATTTAAATTATATTTTAAATATTATATTTTATATAATTTATTATACTTTTTTTACCTTAAAATATATTAATAATTATTAAATATAAATAAATATACTTTTAATTTCCTAAATATTTAAAATTTTACTTAAATTACTAATTTTTTATAACTTTTTAATAATCTTTATTAAAGTATAAAAATAATTTATATCCCCCTAAAAAGAAGAATAGCTTAATAAGATAATTAAGGTATAAAAGTAATTTATATCCCCCTAAGAAAAGGAATAGCTTAATAAGGTAATAATACTAAGGAGTATATTAAACCTTTAGACTTTTAAATCCTATAGTATAATTACCCTTATACCTATAATTACCTTAGAAGCTTAAAAATAATATAAAATAAAAACTATAAAGCTTTCTTTAATAGAAATAAATTATAATAAAAAGATAGTTTTCCTAATAATTAGAATTAATATATTTTAATATACCTATAAGTATACCTATAAATATACCTATAAATAATATTAATTAAAATATTATTCTAATATTATTTTATTTATAAAGGTAATATTCTTTCTAAATCTAATTTTATATATAGATATATATATTAAGAGATCTAAGCTATTAGTATCTAATTTACTATAACAGCTATACCTAGCTAAATAGTTATAATAGAGATAATAGCAATTAGCTAAGTAGAATAATATATTAATTTAAGGTATAAGACTAAAGCTTGCCTCTCTTTCTCTAGCTAAAATTATACTAAACTCTTATAAAGAGTAATTACTTATAAATTCCTTACTTAACTAAGCCTATATCCCTTTATAGGGGCTAGGTTATAATTATCCCCCCCCTTAAGTCTATTATCCTTAGTAATAATTACTTATTCTAATAATATAGCCTTATAATTTATAGCTAATAAGCCCTATAAGAAGGACTTATAAGTTCCTATTTATCTTTAGTAAGGCTAATCCTAATATATTAAATATTAGTATATTAGGTTAATAATAAATTACTATTACCCTTAAGTATAAGATAATAGAAAATTAAAAGATTATTTACCTTTTAATTATTTAATTATTTATTATTTAAATTATTATTTTTCTATAATAATAATTTCTTATTTTTTATTTTTTTATTTTTTTTTTAATTTTTAGGATTATTTATCTTTACTTATTATATTATTATATTTTAAGCCTTTTCTCTTATCTTTTAAATATTAATATACTTACTCTTTTTACTTATTTTATAAGTATTAGTAATATTCTTATCTAATATATAAGGTATACTTAGAATATTCTATAAAAAAAGGCTAAATATATTAAAAATAAGCCTAAGGATATTCTAATTATAATAATCTTTATTAAGTATATTTACTATACTTTTAATATTATTTATTATATATATTACTAGACCTTTAGTATTAATTATTATTTATATATCTTTATTATTTATTAGTATATAATTACTATTTATTTACTAACTATCTAGGCCTATTTTCCTTATAAAGGGGAATACTTATAATTTATATAATAAATAGGCTTATCTAATTTATTTACTATATATAATCTTCCTAAAGAAGGTTAAGTTTATTAATCTATAGATAAAGGCTTTTATTATAATTACTAGGCCTTTCTATATCTTTTCTAAGAAGGTTTATTACTTATTTTATTAAATAAGCTTTTAGTTATTAGATATATTCTGTAACCCGGCCCCTATAAGGGGATATAGGCTTAGTTAAGTAAGGGATTTATAAGTAACTACTCTCTATAAGAGCTTGGCATGGTTTTGGCTAGAGAAAGAGGGGCAAGCTTTAGTCTTATATCTTAAGTTAATATACTATTCTACCTAGCTAATTACTATTATCTTTATTATAACCATTTAGCTAAGTATAGCTATTATAATTCTAAAGCTTTTATTATAACTTCCTAGATAGTATACCTTAAGGTAAGGTTTATAACTCTATAACTATAAGTATAACTATTAGACTAATTACCCACTTAAGTAAAGAGAGTTTATAGGCAAAATAAATACCTATTAAGGATAATAATTTAGATAATCCTTTATATAAAGAACCCTATAACCAGGGAAAAGGGAAGGAGAGGGAGATCCTTAATTTTAACCCTAATAAAACTATAGGCAAGTACTTAACCCTAATTTAAATAAAAACCCTCCTAAATTAATAAAAAGTAGGCTAAGATAGAGTTAATATATAGGCTCCCTAGATATAAATATAATAGGAAATAGCTAAGCTAAGGGAATAAAATACTGCTTTTATTATAATAATTAGCTAAATATAAAAGAAAGTAGGATAAAAATAAGGCTAAAGGTATAATAATTACTTAAGTAAAGATAATAATAATAATAAAAAGGGAAGCTAAGTAAAAGCTATTAATATAGCTATTTTAGAGATTTTAATTATTAATTAAAAATATTAAAACTAGCTCTTAGACCTTAGGTATATAATTAAAGGTAAACCTTAAAAATATTATACTAATAAAGCTAAGATCTTATTAATAAAAAACTACTTAAATATAAAAGCCTAATCTATATATAATAATTTTCTCTATTAATACTCTAAGGAGAAATAAATAAATATTAAGTAAAACTAGGATAAATTCCTAGAATAGTTAAAAACCCTTATTAAGGACTAAGGTAATTTCTAAGCTTTAATATCTAAGGTATATTATAATATAATATAAAAAAAGGGATAATTACCTTTTAATTTTTATAATTATTTTAATTCCCTAGAGAGAGACCTAGGAGATTACTTAGAAATATAAAGAATAGAGGATTATTTAAATAAGTTAATAAAAGAGCTATAAGAATATATTATTTAAGTCCTCCTTAAACTCCCTATAACCTAACTAGGATTAGTCTCTAAGGCTATAATATACTAGGATATAAATATAGGAAATAATAAGAAAAGAAAAACTTATCTAGGCTCTAATTAGCTGCCTTAAAAGAAATAAAAGGGCAATTAAAATAATACTCTATTTAATTACTAAAGGAACTAAAGGAGATTTAATAAACCCTTTAACTCCTACCTAAAAGATATATAAACTAACCTCTAAGATAATAAAAATCCTATAAAAGAAAATAGAAAATAATAATAATACTATAATTATAGAAATAAGGAATATTTTATAAACTACTATAATAAGAAACTAAGAATCTAAAGAACCTAGATTAACCAAAAGGGAAAAAGTAGGAGGTAGAAATAAATAATCTTACTAATGCCCTTATGCCTATATTTAAGATTATATAATATCTATTTACCTTAATTACTATTTTTTCTCCCTAAAAGCCTATTATTATTAAAATAATCCTAGATATAGGAAATAAAATTAATATTATTAGTTAATAATTAGTTATTAGCCTTACTCTAAGAAAGGCCCCTAATAAAGTCCTTAACCTAATTTTAATAGGGGATTAAAGAGTAAAGGCTTATAATACTTAGTATTTACCTATTAAAATATAGGATTAATATAAATAGATTAAGAAAATAACTTAGGTAGTAATTAATATTAATAGGGACCTAAACCTTAAGAGTAAACCTATATTACTAGGAATACCTACCTTAGCTTAATTTAATATTCTAATAGATATTAAGAACTAGATATAGGTTTACTAAATTATATAGAAAAGCTTTTAGAAAATTATCCCTTATAAATTTAGGAAATTAGCTAAGAATACTATAAATATCTATAGTATAATAGTATATAAGGAACCTTACTAAATACTAGGAGATTTTCCCTTCAAAGGGCCTTTAATTAATCTTATTATTCCCTTTAAAATTTTTAACCTAAAATAGATATTTTTAGAGAAAGAATTAGGAATGCTTCCTTTGTATAAAGTCACTGATTATAGTATTGACTTAGTTAAGAGCAAAACCCCTCTATTTAGCCTAATATATTCTTTATTATAGAAGGAGCTCTAAGAATTATACTAATACCTTAGGGAAAACTTGGATAAGGGCTAAATTTAACCCTTAAAGAGCTTTGTAGGAGCCCTAATCCTCTTTATGCTAAAATTAGATAGATCCCTTAGGTTATATATTAATTATAGGGGACTTAATATAATAATAGAGAAGAATTAATACCCTTTACCCTTAATTTTAGAAATTATAGACTAAATTAAAGGAGCTAAGTATTTTTCTAAGATTGATATTAAGGATATATATTATTATATTTATATAAAGGAAGGAAATAAGTAAAAGATAGTATTTTAGATATATTATAAGTACTTTAAGTACTTAGTAATATTATTTGGATTAACTAATATATTTATAACCTTCTAAGACTATATCTATAGAGCTTTTGGTAAATTAGTAGATATAGTATATATAGTTTATTTAGATAATATTTTTATTTTCTTAAGAGACTAAGAAATTTATATAAAATACTTTTGAGCTATACTTAAATATTTAAGGGATATTAAACTTTATATAAAATTCTCTAAGTATATATTTTACTAATCTTTAATTAAATTCTTAGGATTTATTTTTTTTATAGAAGGGATTATTATAGACCTAAAAAGGGTTAAGATAATTATTTAATAGGAGGAGCTAAAAATCTACTAAGAGATCTAGGTCTTTATAGGCTTTTATAATTTCTATAGGTAATTTATCTTTAACTTTTTGGTATTAGTAAAGCTATTAATAAATTTATTAAAGGGGAGCTAAAAGGGTAAAAAGCCTAGTAAAGTGGAATTAAATAATATAGAAAGAGGGGTATTTATATCCCTAAAGTAGGCTTTTTAGAAGGCCTTCTTATTATACTACTTTAATCCTACTAAACCCATTTAGCTTAAAATAAATACCTTATTATTTGTAATAGTAGGAATCTTATTATAGCTAGATAATAATAGCTATTTCCACCCTATAGCCTTTTGGTTATAAAAATATACTAATTATAAGTTTAGGTATAAGACTTTAGACTAAGAATTAATAATTATTATAAAGTTATTTAAATATTAATAATATTACCTTAAAGGGATAATAAACTAAATAGAAGTTCTTAGTAATTATTTTAACCTTTAGTTATTTATAAAAATACTAAAGCTAAATAGAAGGTAGGCTAGATAGTATATATACTTAATACCTTATAATTTTATTATAAAATATTAGCTAGGCAAATAAAACCCTATTAATAGCCTATTAAGATAACTAGATTATAAGGGGGACACTCTATATAATCTAGATCTATTAGTATTACTTAAAGAGAGGTTAACCAAAATATAGGTAATCTAATTCTTATAAGAATTAGAAGATAAGTTAGACCTAAGGTCTTTTAAGAAGGAAAATACCCTAATTTATAAGTAGGCTGGGGCCCTAGAAAAGGAGATATAGGAGAATAAGTCTTTTGCTGCCTAAAATAGCTATAAATATAATACTAAGATATTAGGAAGTATAGCTTTTAGTATAATTAAACCTAAGTTAGTAATAAATTTATAAGCTTTTACCTAAGTATAGGTAAGCTAGGTTTAAGAGAAGATAGGTTATAATCTATCTATCTTAGTATCTATAGTTAAGAAGGCCTTGGTTAAAGAGGAAATCTTTAAAGAAAACCCCTTAAAGCCCCTAGAAGAGGTAATATGCTCCCTTTAGAAAAAGGATCTTAAGATATAGCAAAGGATTAATAGGATAAAGTAAAAGATAATAGATAGAAGCCTTAGTAATTAGTCTATAAATAAATATAGTTTCCTTTACTTTAAATATTAATTATTTATACTTAATAAAAAGGCTATAAAATAATAGCTATTATAGCTATACTATAATAATCTATTAGTAAGGTATTTTAAGTAAAATAGAACCCTAGAAATAATCTAAAGAAAGTTCTATTGGTCTAATATAAGTAAAGATGTTTTAGAGTAGGTTTAGATCTATATAGTATACTAAGGAGCTAATTATAAAAGATATTATTTTTATAGTAAACTTAAGTTCTTACTAATATCTTCCTAATTATAGGAAGAAATATTAATAGATTTTATTATAGGATTACTACCCTTACTATAGAAAAGAATAGAGATAGATATAATACTTATAATTAAAGATTATTTTATAAAATATATATATATAATCCTAATTTTTACTTAAATTAATACTATAGACCTAGTAAAGCTTTTTTATAATAAAATTAAACTTAAATTTAGCCTTCTAAGTAGGATTATCTTTAATAAGGGACTAATCTTTATAAGTAAGTTTTAGTTAGAGTTATACTATTAAATAAGAATAAAATAAAAGCTTTTAATAGCTTTTTATCCCTAAACTAATAGCTAAATAGAAAAAATAAATTAAATACTTAAATATTATTTAAGGTACTTTAATAATAAGTAATAAAATAATTAAATAGCCTTTTTAGTAATTATTTAATTTATTTATAATAATATAAAGAACTTAATTATAGGATATAGTGCCTTTTAGGTATTATATAGCTATTACCTATAGTTTTATATTTATATTAAGAATAATACTATCTAAGGAAAGGTACTAAAGATAAATATATAAGTATATTATCTTATAAAACTAAGAGAATAATTATAGAACTAATATTAAAAAGCACTAGATAAGCAATAGAAATACTATAACTAAAAGTACTAACCCCTAACCCTTAAGAAAAGCAATTTAATTACTTTATCTATAAAGAATCTTTCCCTAAAGGGATATAAAAGGAAGCTAGTCCTAAGATAAATAGGGCCCTTTTAAGTACTAGATATTATAGGAATATAGGTATATTAATTAGTATTCCTAGACAAATATAGCTATATTTATAATATATTTTATATAAGCTTACTAGAGCTATAGAAAAGGCATAAAACTAATAAGAATAAATTACTTTTAATGCTTAACCTAGAAGATATTAACCTAGAATAGGAAATAGAATAAATTAAGGATAAAATAAAATATAAAGGAGAAATATACTATTTAGTTAAGTAGATAGATTAGTCTATAGAATATAATTAGTAGTTATATAAAGATAAATTAATAAATATATAAGGAGTAATTTAAGATTACCTTAAATAATAAGCAAAGATAATCTAAAAATAGGGAAAACTATAAAAGGAAGTTAATTTTTAAAAATAATTATATAAGTATAGTAATTATTATAAAACTAAGCACCCTAAAAAAGCTATAGTAAAGGTATAATTAAATTATACCTAGAAGAAATCTTACTTCTTTAGGGTTAAAATAGAGTTTCTATAATTATAAGCTAAAGTCCTACTATAGCTAGGGCTATTGCTAATTTAGGCAGGAGTCTAGGGAGAAGTAGCCCTAGTATTAGACTTAGACTTAAAGGACTTATTTACCTTAAGAGATTATTAAAAGAAAGTATATCCTAGCTTAATAATATAGGGATAAGTATTAAGAAGGATTACCTTATTAGTATTCCTATTTTAATATTAGCCTAAATTAAAAAGCTTTTAGATCTTATTTATAATCTATTTTTTAGTAACCTCTTAGGTATTATAGCTAGTATTATTATGCAAAAGGTAGAGGTCTAAAGTATAAGTATATTCTTATAATTCCTCTTTCTAAGAATAATAAATTAATAAGTTAAAAAATATATAGAAGAGATAATAAAAACTTACTAAGTAAGTAATAATAGCCTAGTAAGCTTATATTTAATAATAAGTTGCCTTAAAGTTAGTAAAGATAATATAAGCCTCCTAAGGAAGAAATAAATAAGTAGTAAGAATATAGTAAAAGTATATCTAAGGGATATTTATATAAGTATATTTTTTGGTATTAGTTAGACTATAGGCTTAGAATAAATAATTTTTAATGATAAGGAATATATTTAGTAATTAGAAGCCTATTTAGTAGAATAAGTAATAAATATCCTTTGTAAAGTAATAGAAAGGCCTAGTAATTATAATAGGAGCCTTTGTCTATAGATTAATAGACTTAATCTTCTTTGGGAAGATTATATATAATAGATAAGTTAGGTAAGCTTATATATTGTATAAATTATAGGTATCCCCCTCTATAAGGGAAATAGGCTTAGATAGTTAGTAAATAAGTAATAATTATATACTAATAAATAATAAAAATATATAAGTAATAATTAATACTAAAGATTTAATAATATATATAGTAAATAATATTAAAAATATAATAAATATATTTAATAAAGATTATTATAATTAGGATATCCTTAGGCTTATTTTTAATATATTTAATTTCCTTTTATAGAATATTCTAAGTATACTTTATATACTAGATAAGGGTATTGCTAGTACTTATAGTATAGGTAGAAAGAGTAGATATAATAATATTTAAAAGATAAGAGGAAAAGCTTAGAATATAATAGTATAATAGGTAATGGTAAATAATCTTAAAATTTAAGGAAGGATAAAGGAAGAAAAGATAGGAAATTATTATTATAAGAGAATAATAGTTTAAATAATAAATAATTAGGTAATTAGAAGGTAAGTAATCTTTTGATTTTCTATTGCCTTATACTTAAGGGTAATAGTAATTTACTATTAACTTAATATATAAATATTTAATATATTAAGATTAGTTTTGCTAAAAATAAGTAGGAACTTATAAGTCCTTTTTATAGGGGCTTATTAGCTATAAATTATAAGGCTATACTATTAGAATAAGTAATTATTACTAAGGATAGTAAACTTAAGGGGGGGGATAGTTATAACCCGGCCCCTATAAGGGGATATAGGCTTAGTTAAATAAGGGATTTATAAGTAATCGCTCTTTATAAGAGCTTAGTATGGTTTTGGCTAGAGAAAGAGGGGTAAGCTTTAGTCTTATACCTTAAGTTAATATACTATTCTGCCTAGCTAATTGCTATTATCTTTATTATGATTGTTTAGCTAGGTATAGCTATTATATATTCCTTGCTATTAAAAATTATTTATTCTAGGCCTATAGTCTAATTAGTACTAAGAAGTATACTTATATATATATTCTTTAAATATACTTTTATTATATTTTTACTATTTATTTATTTCTTTTTTAGAAAGCTTATATTATTTTTATTAACTTTAAGGCAATTTATTATTAAGTATAAGCTTATTAGGCTATTATTATTTACTTAGTAGGTTTTTATTATTTTTTTTATATATTATTTAATTTATTAACTTATTATTTTTAGAAAAAGAAATTATAAGAATATACTTATATTTTAAACCTTTACCTTTTATATAATAATATTAGCTATAGTACTTAGGAAATTACTAAGAAATATATTATAAATAAGATCTAAAAGCTTTTTAATTTAGGCTAGTATTAAGGTAAGAATACTAATAAGGCAATCCTTCTTAATATCTATTCCTATATTATTAAGCTAGGATATACTTTCTTTTAATAATCTTTTAAGGTAAATAAGTTCTCTAAGTTTAGGTCTAATACTAGGGCTACTCCTTCCTAGATTTCTACCTAAATTAGTAGTAGCTTTAGCTATAGTAGGACTTTGGGCTATAGTAAAATTCTAGCTTATAATTATAAAAGCTCTATTTTAACCCTAAAAAAGTAAAGCTTCTTCTAGGTATAATTTAATTATGCCTTTACTATAGCCCTTTTTAGGTGCTTAGTTTAGTAATAATTATTATACTTATATAGCTATTTTTATAAATTAACTCCTTTTTAGGGTCTTTCTTATTTTTAGGTTATCTTTACTTATTATTTTTTTTTTTTTTAAAAAAAAAAAAACTCTTATCTAATTTTTTAACTTAACCTATATATATATAAATAGAATGCTTTTTTATTTAGCATTTATTTAGATTTTACAAGGAGCAATAAAAGCTTTATATCACAATTATTTTTAGTTATAATTATTGCCTATAAAAACCCCAGTAGGAAAAAATAACTAATTATAATAACCCTTTTTTACCCATTTCCCTGGGCCGGGGTGTGGCGTGGGGATTCAAACC
>JAHVYB010000338.1:0-26848 GCA_020623695.1 Calonectria henricotiae | reverse complement strand
GTGGAGGAGCGAAGAGGAGGGAGGGGGAGCGGAGGGGGGGGCGGGACACCGATCTGTGGTCTGTGGGGAGGGGGGGGGGAGGGGGGGGGTGGGGGGGGGGGTGGGGAGGGGGTGGGGGGGGGGGGGGGGGGTGGGGGGTGGGGGGGGGGGGGGGGGGGGGTTATGCGAAGTGTCACGTTACGGCGGGTTGTGGAGGGGCTCGAGAATTCTCCGATTTCGAGGATCTGGACGACGTCAAGGGCAACGGTTGGGGATCAGAGGACGAGCATTGGGCCGTGTCTGTTGTACAGACTGCACCGGCTTTGACAATTCTCACGTTCCCCATGCAGGCATTTTTTTGCGTTAGGTGTGTCAAGTTTGAAGGAGGAAGCATTCAACAAAGTAGCTATACCCCCCCGCCCCTTCTCCCCGTTTCCCATCACCACTGCCCTGGTATATTTTTGTTGTTGTTATTTATTGGTTGGTTTCTCATGTAGCTTGCCGCTGCCACTGGGTGGACAAGAGGTCAACGTACACAACAGCGAATCTGCACTTGCAGCTTGAGACTCCGATGTAGAAACCTTGCTTTTATATGTTTTTGCTTTTTGTTCGCCCGAGGATTATGATGAATTCCATTCCCAAGCATTTGCTAAAGGGGGACGAGGGGTGTTTTTGCCGCCTCCCCCCCGCCCCAGACCAGGCAATTGACGTAGTGCAGGGCTAGGAGGGCGAGAATCATCAATCAATAAACAGTAGCCGCAGTCAAGGGAGGTCGGGCGTGGTCAGCGGGCTTCTTGGTTACGCTGTGCCACGGGGGGCGAATTAACGGGTGATGGCATGAAGGAAGCAAAAACAAAAAGAGAGGGACATGCTTGTGAGGTTGCACGGCGTTGGGGATGCGCAGAGAGTGGCGACCAAAACGAGCAAGGGGCTGAAAAACGGTTTGACAGGGCGCAGACATGTGAATAATTCACATGTACTTGTTATCGGACGCCGGGTGTTTTGGGATGTCGGCAGGGCGGGAGAATGCGATGGTGGTGGGCTACGTCACGGATGAGTTCTCATTGCGAGTTTGAGAGAGAGGAAGAAAGAAAGAAAGAAAGAAAGAAAAAGTTGAGGGCGATTGTAAGAGGGAGAGAGATAGAGCGAGAGGGAGAGAGAGGGAGAGAGGGAGGGAGGAATTGTGTCGTGGTAGTTGCAATGGCCTCTCTCCGGATGCCTTGGACGGCCAAGTCACCGATGAAACCGTCCATGACTTACTATGCCGCAATCCCACTCTCCAAACCGGCCCTAGTCGCAATTGCACTTTGCCATGGAAATCCAGTTCATCGACAACTACGTGGTGAACAGGCACAGGGCCTCTCGTCAACGCCCGCCCAATGGCCCAATGGCCGTCGTCCACACACACGTGCACACACCCTCCATGAAAATCAGACGTCTGCTCTGGACGCCCCTCACCCAATCCCCCTCCACCCCTTCGGCCTGCAGCAAAAGCGTTTGCATCTGCTGCAGTTTGCATGTTTTAAAAATGTCCCTTGTCGTCCCTTGTCGTCCCTTGTTGTCCCTTGTTGTCCCTTGCCTTTCCTCTCTTGTCTAAAGCCAAAGCACTCGCACGCCCCCTGGACCGCAATCCTGCCCTATGAGATGGTGCCCCATCAGCAAATGCAAGTCGTCGCCCCCCCCCCTTACCCTCCGCCCTCCGCCCTCCGCCCCCCCTCCCCAGGATATGACCCAGGGATATGAGCGGCGGCTGGTGGAGCGGGCGTGCCTTGCTTCGCCTTCCTTTGGCCGATGGTAGGGGGGCGGCGACGACGTCGTCAAGAAATGCAAACACCCCTCTCGATGCTGAGTTGTCCGTGCGTTGTGGAGGAGGCGTGTACGTTTGCTGTGCTGGGCCCTTGGCTGCGCAACTATGTACGTATGTATGTAGGTAGGTGGTAGTGGAAATGGATAGACGGAAGGCGAAAATTAAATAAGATTAAAAATTAATAATAAAAAACCCCCCCAACAACTTGCTATCTCGTTCGTCTGCGCACATGTCATTGTAGTCGTCTATACTTGCTTAGTTTAACATGGCTCGCGAAGCTGACTGCGACTGTCAAAATGCAAGGGGGCGTGCGTTGTGCACTGTATATCGACGTTGGCATGCCATATGCCATATGCCATTTGCCATATACCATATGCCACGTCCATGCCATGCTCTGTCATGTCTTGCTACTCAGAGCTGCAATGTGACCCCGGGCTGAAAAATCAGCAACAGACAGAGTCATATTGTATGATGCAAAACATAAGGACAGCGAGCACCGGGAGAGGAACATGAGATTGACGAATAGCACTCCCCATCGCCGAGCATTAACTCGGTAAGCCCCCGCCATCATGTTCCTCTGTGAGGTTGTCATAGGCCCGGCTCCAGTAGCCTGTAGTGGCCCACGACGAATGTGAATCTGACAATCTCGAGTTCATCTAGCCAAAATCTAACAGCAACCGTTGCTTTTTCCATTTTGCATATCGCGATTCTTACTCGTCAGGGGAGACTCTTTGTCGTCAGCTTAGAGCGGAACTACTCTCTGTGCAGTTGCTAGCTCCCCACATGCGCATCATCAATCGCATCCGTTGCAAGTCATGCCACCCGGAGAGATGTGACCCTGTTGTCTCTCTATCTCTGCGGCCTCCGGTGCCTTGATGGACTTGCCGCCACCCGTGGCATAGGTAAAGCGAAAATTGGGAAACCTTGCGGTCCTGTTTAGCCTGGCAAACTCGGAAACACATTTACTACGTGCAATATGCGGGTTGTCCTCAAGGCCCATGAAAATCGACTCCGCTAATCGATCGCCGCGAGGACAGGCTCTCGAGATGATCGCGAGGCAAATGGGTCACGGCTGCCTGGGTGATCCCGACATTGACAAGGACATATCCCTGTCTTGCTGCTCGCCGAGACTGAGACTCTTCAGCGCGGCGCCAAAGGGATTCACAAGACGTTCCGGGAACAAGAAAAAGAGTGTGACAGTTGACCAGAGCTTGCTGGTAAAGAGGGTCCAGAGCAGAGCCTCCTTTGGCTGCGACTAGCCGCATTATGGTGATGTGCAGTGTCCTCCCTCCCCCCTCTAAATTTTTTTTTATAAAAAAAACCCTTGAGGTGATAGCTGATGCTCAGTCAGCCCATCCTACCTATCGGACGTCATTATGAGGTCCAACCATGTACAGAACAGTCAAAGTCCCCCCGTGCGCGGACGGCTGCAGCCCGCAGGGGAGTAGCATGTACAACAGAGTGTCACAGTGGGTTCGCGGAGAAGGCGGACAGGCAGGCACAGATTTTCTGTGCAGATGCTTCCCATGAGACAGGAGGGCCCATTGCCCATTGCCCAGACTCGTGGGCTGCAGGCAGCGTGCACATAAACGCCGCAGGGACAGGACGAGGCGATGCATATTGCCCAAGCACCGCGCTGCCGCGAGCTGCACTAGGACGGGAAACCGCCAGCACGTATCTAGTACAAATATTGCAAAGCCGGGCCGGCCGTGGAGAATGGGGTTCTCGTCTGATGAGGAAGGATTCCGAGTTACGAGAGACCCGATGATACACGGAACGGACTTCGACATGATTCTTGCCCGGGTCGCTTCCCCTCTCTTTTCTCGTCACTTCTCTCCTCTTTGCAAAAAGCGGTAGGTACGGCCTTGTTGGTTGGTTGATTCTGAGCCAAACAACCCAATCAGCGGCCGAGCAGCAAACAAGACCGAGACCCAACACTTGAAATTACTTATTTAACTTTTCCCCTTCCCTTCCCTTTCCTAGTGGGGAAGTGGTGGTGGAGAAGTCGGTCTGACGTTGACTTTTTTTTTCCCCGGCGATTTTGATGAGGGGTGGCCGGAATTCGGTGTGAGTAGGCCTTCGGATTGGATCTCCGACGTGTGAGTAGGTGGTGACGATGTGTGATGATGTGTTGTATCAGAGATGTCTCAAAAGTGATAGACGACAAAGTCAAATGATGGAATGACCTCTTGGTCCCTTAGTTGTCTCAATCTTTTATGCGCGAAGCCAGCATCCAACGTTAATCAATAAGATGTGGTCCGCCATGTACCCGGCGCATATCTGGTACTATAGATTGGCGCCGAGTGGAGAGGGAGCTATCTCAAGATCAAGCCTCGCTCGTTTGCGGTGCCCCCTTGTTCCTTGTTGGCTTCGCTGCCATGAGGAGAGTCATTACACCCTGGACCCTGCCACATTAGAGCGTCTTGTCCCAGGGCTCGGGCCCGTACTGCACAGTAGTGGAAGTGGTGGGCGTGGTGAGTGGTGGTCCGGTGGATCTATGATTAGAGACATGGACGGTTGGCAGTGGCAGTGATAGCAGTGGTATTGGCAGGGCGGGGGAGGGGCAAAGAACCTCGAGGGCAATGCAAGGACTTTCCAGCAAATGGCTGCATCACGAATGGTGGATTTTTGTCCAATCAAGTCTGCAAAAAATATCACCCAGGGCCTCTTCGCTATCGGGGCCAATGGGGGCAGGTTCCATGGAGGGGTCGGCTGTTGGAGGGGGATGCCATGGGATGGGATGGGCGGGCAGGCGAAGCAACACAACCCCAGCGCACCAGCTCAAGGAGATTTATGGTGCTGTCGTGTGTCCGTGTGTCCGTGTCACTGTGTAGGCATGTTGGTGTGGGTGGGGTGTGTGAAGTCGTATAGAGCGTGTGAATAGCTCCTCTCGTTTTCTCAGACGAGATCATGGTGGATGGGTGCGTGGACTTACAACTAAACTGCTAATGTCAATAGTCCAAGCACTACCGATGGGGGAATGACCACATGGCTGCGAGTGCTAAAGAATAGTCGGCGAAACTAGAGGCGCTGTCTCGACGAGAAAACATGGGGTCACCGGTATACCTTACCCACCGAGTGTATCGGGGAGGTCTATCATGAGTAAGTATCCTTGCGGATTGTTGAGCCGGGAGAGGCGAGGGTCTTGGGGCACGCTTGTTATTTCGATTGCCATTGATGCGTCGAAATGGGGAAATGCGATTCCACGCGATGCCACGTTTCGCATGCAAATGCCAAAAGGGCGACGAGGAAAAAGAAAAGCCTGGAGAAAATCTTGCAGCCAGGAACCAGAGTGATCCTGGCGTGGACCCCTCAAGCAAAAGAAAGGAAACCAGAAATTTTCCCAACCCGAGATCGATCACATTGTCGTCAACCGATACGTTTCCTGTTTCTCGTTGCCCCTTGGCCCTAGTTCATCCCCCACCATCCACCACCCACCCATCCACCAGCGATAGCGGCAAGCAGCACACACCGCGCACGCCCCTGTCCTGGCTAGTTACTTACTCAACCACTGCACTGTCCCTGCCTGCGGGTGGTGGATGGTGATCGGGATCAGAAACCGGGGCGAGTGCTCGTTGTTCTAAGTGTTTGGGTGCTTATAGCATTTTTTGCCCGCCATTTGCGCCGGGTAGCAGCAGCCCGAACCTGCGTCTTCCCTGGTGCGCCGATTCTGGATTCCCAGTGCTTGGCCTCAATTGTTTCCAGCATTAACCGCCAGCCTGCCACAGGAGCATACACAGTTCATTTGCCTCTTCCCCGTCCAACCATTTGCCTTTGGTGTTGCCTGTTTCTGTTGTAAGGCTGCTACCACCTTTGTGTGTTGGCAGCTACATGCCTTGTCCTTTGCCTTACCAAGCTGGGTAGGTACGTAACGACGTCAGACCTTCCACGCCTTCCACAACCTCACGCCCTCCCCTCGCACCTGCCTTCCAGGGGCGCCTGTCCTCTTCCTCATTTGGGCTGATGTTCCCCCGGAATATCCATTTCCCTTCCCACCCATCTATATTGTGTGGTGAATATGTTGACAACGCATCACCACATCACAGACCGACAGCACCAGCAGTAGAGAGATGAGAAAAAATTGCCTGACTTGCTGCAGCCCGGCCTGATCCACTGTCTTGCTTCTATTGTTCCACCCCCCCCCCCCCCCCCCCACCCCACCCCTCCCTCTCCACTTCGCGCTCCCGCCCCCCCCCCCCCCCCCCCCCCGCCGCTCTTTGTTTTCTCTCGTTGGTTTGTGTTGTCTTTTTTCTTCTTCTTTTTCTTCTCTTTTTTTTTTCTTTCCTTTTTTTTTTTTTTTTTTTTTTTTTTCTTTCTCTCTGTTGCTCTCTCCTTGCAAATGCGTTGGCAGTTGACAAGGCTAGTATTGCAATCCCAATAAACTAGTTCGCTCCGCTGCCCAGTCCGTTTGCACCGTTGGTGTTGGGTCAGACAATAGTTAAGAAGAAGAAAACTGGCGATCCTTTGTATCACATATCCCTGCATCTCCACTGTCTGGCTTTCTTTTCTTTTTTCTATTTTGTCTCTTGACCCTTGCAGCGAGCACGTCGTGTCTCCGATTGATTGTCTTTTTTTTTTTTTTTACAACGTTATTTTACAGGTTGAGATTGTCTCTCCGCCTTCCCACCTCCACGTCGTTGTTTGGAGGTCATCCCTACTCCCCTGGCCGTTGCAGACATAGTATTGCGTTGCATCTCGACCTTCTGTGATACTAGCCACCAGCCAATTGTCTTGCGCCTGTTCCTTATATTGCCCCCACTAGTAATACGGATCAAAGCCCATCCGCCGCCGCCCCCCTCGTATTGGTGCTTATACGTCACTTGTAGTTTATCGCTTGCAGGCGGTCCAAGACAGCCGGGCTTCTCGTCTCACTTCGGCGTGCCCACATTATCCGGATGGCGCAAGCTCCACTGTTGGACGCGGCTTAATGCCAGGATAGCCACGTTTCAACATCTTCATCCTAAGTGAGGGTGGGTGTCATCGCCTTTTGTCGGTGTTAAGCGAGGCGATATGTTATGTTATATGTCGTTAGACTAGTTTATTCCAACCCATCCAAGTTGTACGTAAGCTCACGGCGCCGCGTTCTGAACGATGCCAGCTCAGGGTAGTCGACAACGGCCGCCGAATGTTGAAAAAATACGCGCAATCCACGTCGCTATCTGATTTCCTCGGTATTATATCGTTTGCATACTATCGATCAAGGTAAGAAAGCATGTATCAGATTGGATATGGATATCTCATATTAATTAATTGATTAATTAAAGTGTTTAATGCTAGTAGATTCCTATATAAGGACAATAAGCACTTATTTAGAGCTATTTAAAAATGCTATTAGTAATAGGAATAAAGGAAAAGAGTTTATTAATTGTAAACTATATTTATTAATTATAAATAAACATACTTTTAATTTCCTAGATATTTAAAATCTAGCCTAGATTATTAATTTTCCTTAACTTTTTAATAATTTTTATATTTCTTTTTAGCTTTACTTTTATTATTATAGTTCTTAATAAACCTTATAATATATATAGTTCTTTCTAGCTATTAATTATACTAATTATTATTAATATCTTCTAAGAACTTCTTTTTTTTAGCTTTATTAAGGTATAAAAGTGATTTATATCCCCCTAAGGAGAGGGATAGTATTATAAATAAAGGCTAGTATTATCTACTATGGAGAATTAGAGGTTATATAGGTCTATTAATAAGATAAGGATAGACCCTGTACTAGTACTAATTAGGACTAGGTAAAATATAAAATCTACCTTTTCTATTATAGCTAAAGATATATATATATATTACCTTTTTCTTAATATTTCCCCTTAGGGTAAGCTAAGGTAAAATTACAGAGAAATAAATATTTTTTATTAAAGGGATAATAAGGTCCTTTAACTAAAGTATTATTATAATTTAATTATAATTTCCCTAGAAAGAGGAATAAATATTATATTATAAGGACCTTAATTTCCTTATAATTTCCCTTTATTTTTTTTAGTAGAAAGATAAGAGGGAATTAAAATATAATTATAAAAATATAAAAGGAAGATAAAGAATAGAATAAGAATAAAGAATTAAATATTAAAAGAGATTAGATATTTAATATATTATTTAATTTCTAATTTATAAGATTTTATTTAAATTAGTTAAGAGTATATAAAGTGCCCTATTATTACCCCTTATTTTAAAGCTTATAAGATTAATTATAATAAATAGTAATAATTACTTATTACTTTTCTTTACTCTTTCTAGAAGTCCCTCTATAAATTTAAATCCTTACTTTAGGAGTAGATTATTATTATTACTATAGAATAATCTAGAGATTTAGTCTCTTTTTATAGAAAAAGACTTAGAGGAATTATACCTTAAAAGGTAGAACTAAAAAATAAAATAATTAGTAATTAGCTTTTTAGCTTAATAAGAGTAAAAATACTTATATTTAGCTAAGATTACTAAAGTATTTTACTATAAATATACTAATAATACCTTTAGGCTAATAAATATAATAGCTTAATACTATTAAATATTAGATAAATAGAAATACTCTTTTAAGTTTATCTAATTATATAATAATTTATACTCTTAAGTAGTAATAATAGACTAAGACCTAAAAAAAGATATCTATAGAGTTTAATTATAAAAAGAAGACCCTTTATTCTTTGCTAAGAAACTAGAAGATTTCCTAGTTAATCCTAAAAGACTTTTAGTAATCTTATAAGGGCTATAAACCCTAAGGTATATTCCTAATTTAAGCCTAAACTAAAAATACTTTACTAGTATATAAATAATCCTAATAAAAAGTAGAAACTTCTTTATAAATAAACTAGCAAAATTACTAGGAGACCCTTTTATAGCCCTTACTAATATAGTAAGTAATAGGGATCTAGTAAGCCCTACTCCCTCTATATAACTAAGTACTAAAAGAGAAAACTAGACTATTATTATTACTAATAACCTACTAGGTAAAAACCTCCCCTTAGTTAATATAATAAAAGGGAACCCTTCCCCTGAAAATCTAATAGGAAGAAATCTTCCAATTAATAATCTACTAAAAGGTAATCTACTAAACCCTCTAACTAATAGAGGAAACTAGCTTATTATACCTAAATTCTTATAAGGAAATAATCTAATAACCTAGGACTAATTAAAAGTAGCCTTAGATATTATCCTATAAAATAATAATAATAATTATCCTAGGATAGCTTAATTTTATACTAAGAAAGTAAGAAAGTTTTATCTAATTATTAATAATAAAGTTATTTTCTATAACTTTATTAAGAAAAATAATATAATAATATAAATAATAGTAAATAGATTTATTAATATATTAAAATTTTATATTAATTAAGATATAAAGTATAAGTATATATTTTCCTTTAAAATATTATTATTATTTAAAGAAAAGGCTAGTATATAGTATAAATCTCTAGATAAAGAAACTAAAATAAAACTAAGGAACTATAATAACCTAGACCTATAAACTAAGATACTATATAAGAAATTCTCTTTTTACCTAGAAATTACTTAGTAAGTCTTTAAAGAATTATATTATACTCTCTATAAGATAAGATAAAAATAGTCTTTTTCTAATTAGCTAGCTATCTTTAAAAAAAGGGCTTTAAAAGTATACCTCTCTATAGAGGACTTACTATAGAAAGTATATAGAAAATTAGACCCCTAACTAGCTATTATCTTTCTATATTCTATAAAAGATAAGACCCTAGAATAATAGTAGAATAAATATAAAAATAAGATGCCTATAGTATAAGCTAAGATAATTATTAGGTTATAGAAGAATATAAGAAAAAGGCCTAATAAAGAAGCCTAATCTAAGGGAAATAAGAGCACTATTTAGAATAGAGCTACTAAGCTATCTAGCTATAATAGCTCCTTTTATTATAATAAGCCTTTTTCTAAAAATACTAATTTATTTAATAACTTAGGATATTAGAATAATAAAAATATAAGTTCTAATTAACTACCTAGGGACTAATAACTAACTATTTAGTAAGAGGGCTAGTATAATTAGAATAATTAAAACTTAGTACCCTAAACTAGGTAATCTTAATATTAATACTAACCTAATATAGGAACCTTAAATAGGAACTTAGTATCTTTTAAAGGAAACCTTTTATAGTTACTTAGGAGTAGATAATAGCTAATATTAATCTACCTCTTATATAGTAATATACTTTTAAATAATAGAAAATAAACTTTAATAAATTTATAGGCTTATAATCTTATAACTAAATAAGAATTTAATAAAGATAATAGAATATATTTTACTTAAGAAATATTAGAATAATTTAAATCCCTTTAGAATAAAAGAAATAATAAAACTAAGAACTTAGCTAATAATAAATAAAAGGAAGATAGTAAAAATAAAGATAATTAGAATAAAGAAAATAATTTCTTTAGATTAATTAATAAAATAATTAAAAAGAAACTATTAATTAAAAGTACCCTCTTAATCTTAGATCTTACTAAGGTTTTACTAATATATTACCTAGATAAGATTAAGGAACTTAAAAGAATCTTAGCTAAACTACTTATTAAAGTCCTAGAAACTTGTCGGTTTATTAGCATAGCTAAAGGAATAACGCCCTTTAAGTCAAAAAGAGGGCTTGCTAAAGGAGGCCCGGCAAGGGGCCCGGCAATACAATTACCTGTATCAGGTAACCACAGCTAACCCCTCAGAGGGATAAAAACCACAACCCTGCCGCAGCTAGCTAGTCAAACCGTCAAACTATTTGAATACAAAGACCTCTCACCCCCAGCTACTAGGCTATGCCTATTGTAATAATAATAATATAAATCATCTCTTTAAACCCCCCTAGGACAAACCTACACTAATTAGTTTAATTATAACTACTAACTAAAGAGATATACTATTAAGTACTCAGCTTAGCTAGTAATAAAACCTTATATACTAATCTAGATTAATATTATATTTATATTTAATTATAATTGCTATAATTGCCTAAGAGAATATAATATTATTCCCCTATATCTATTATATAGAAGATCCTTTTAATTATTCTATAAGGAGAAAGTAAATAATAGGGTATACTATTAAATACCTAAATAATAACTCTACTAGTAATAAGACCTTTATACCTTAGTATACTATTAAATACCTAATGCATTAGATTAGTAATAAAACCTTTATACCCTTACCTAAAATAATAATATATTTACTATTAATTATACAAGCGCTTATACAAAATATAATATCCTTTCCTATATCCGCAAATAAAAAGAGCTACTATAATGAGAAGAGATAAAAGGGGCAGTAATTAAGAATAATAGCAAGAGGAAGGTAATTGTATTATTCCTTTAATAAAGGAAAAAGCTCTAGTGTCGGTTCATTAGTATAGCTAAAGGAATAATGCCCTTTAAGTTAAAAAGAGGGCCTGCCAAAGGAGGCTTGGCAAGGGGCCCGGCGATATAATTACTCGTATTAGGTGACCGCGGCTGACTCCTCAGAGGGATAAAAACCACAACCCTGCCGTAGCTAGCTAGTCAAACCGTTAGACTATTTAAATACAAAGACCTCTCACCCCCAGCTGCTAGGCTATGCCTATTGTGATGATAATGATGTAAATCGTCTCTTTAAACCCCCCTGGGACAAACCTACAAAACTAAATCCCTAGATAATAAAATAGATCTCTATATACTTACTCCCTATAATTATATAAAAATATAAATAGTAAAATATAAGAACTATAAATAGCTTAAGAAAGTATATTCTAATACTAAGGTAGATTATTATTTAGTTAAAGAAATTATATTAAAGTATATAATAAATATAAAAGTAGATTATTTTATTATTAGAACTTTCTAAGGGATTAGAACCTAGAAGGTAGAAAGATAGTCTAATTTTACTATTTACTTACTAGGAACCTAAGATAGGAACCCTATTATAGTAAGATTACTAATTAAAGCCTAGGTAATTAAGAATCTATTTATTTTCCTATTACTAGGTATAGATTAATTAGTAAAGAATAAGGCTAATATTCTTTTGTTTACTAATAAAGTTAAAATAGGAGGAACTAAAGGAATATTATTTCCTAGTATTTTATATAAATAACCTTTACCTAAGGAAATTAAAATTAAGGTAAAAGATAATTATATTATACCTATATATAATAGAAGGTATATTATAGCCTAAGCTATATAATATAAAGAAAAATAGGATTACCTTTTCTCCCCCTAAGAAAAAAGGCCTATAATTATCCTTACTTATAAAGTAAATAGAATATTTATTATAAATTATATTTAGTAGGATATAAAGGTTAAAAAGGGGTAAATACTTAGTATTATTACCCTTCTCTTATTAGACTTATCTATTAAAGAAATAGACTAGGAACTTCTCTAGGAAATACCTAAGAACTATACCCTTTTTACTAAAGACCTTAAGAGACTATCCCTTTTTAATAATAAAGAGAAAGATAATTAGAAATTAGAGATAAATATTTAATAATAGGAAATAGATTAAAATATTAAATTAGGATTAGCTAGACCTAAGGATATACTTAGCTATATTATAAGTAGTAATACTTACTTAGTAGATTATTTACTAGGTTTAGCTAACTAATTATAAGAACTAATAAAAGAATATAAGGATTTATAGGAAAATATATTTCTAATTAAGATAATAATTAAAGATTAAATATATATTTTTTTTATTAAGACTTAGTATAAGAAAAAATTAAGCTTAAAATTATATCCCTTAAGCTTAAAAAATAAATAATTTCTTAATAAAATATTTAATAGCCTTTATAAATAGGATTAAATAGAATAGGTAAATAAACCTATACCTTTTACTAGCCTAGTATTTATAGTCTAGAAATTAGTAAATAGTAAAAAAAAAGGAAAAGTAGTAATAGATTTATATACTCTTAATATAATAACTATACTAAATATATACCCCCTACCCTTATAAAAGGATATAATATAATACCTTAGAAGTAAGAACTAGTTTATTATAATAAATACCTAAAGCTTTTTTTACTAGTTCCTAGTATACTAAGAATATTATAATTACTTTATAATAATTAGCTATTAAGAACTAGAATACTTAAAGATAGTCCTTATAAAGTTCTAGAATTTACTAGTATATATCTAATATTTTATAGATAAAGTTCTTTAATTATACTAAGACTATACTTAAGCCTTTATTAATAATATTATTATCTTTTCTAAGATATAGAAAGGGTATCTAAGATATATATATACTATATTTAATATATTCTTAGAATTAGGTATTATTTTATCTTTAGAAAAATCCTTTATAGGATTTCTATTAATTAAGCTTTTTAGGTTTTATATAAATAGACTAAGACTTATTAATATAAAATCTTAAGTATTTACTCTAAATAATATTCCTTTCCCTAGTAATTTTAAGGACCTAGAAAAATAGATTAGTATAGTAAAATAGTTATATTATCTAATAAAAAACTTTGCTAAATATATTAACCCTCTATAGAAAAAGAAAATAAAGATATTAATAGAAAAATATAAAAGCAATAGACTAAGAACCAATCTATAATATATATTTATATTTAGTTAAAATATAAGCAGGAGGCTTAACCAGGCAATTCTAGGAGCAAATATAATTAGTATTTAAATAACTATAGTATTAGTCTCTTTTCACCCTAACCAACAAAATAATTAATTTTATATATTTTATAATCTTAATACCCTTTTAATATCAGAGATAGTAAACTCTATTAGACCTATCCTAATATTTAAGATAGCTTTCTATGCTAAGACTAATACATTCTAGCCCACTTCTAATATCATTAAAAATAACTAAATCTAAACCATATTTTAAATACCATATTCTTCATAATCTATTATACCCTTCTACCTCAAAATACACTAATAGCAAACTTCGCATCAAATACCTACCTAATCTTATTAAAACCTTTAAATTAAAGCTTAAAAAGGAAGGGCTCCTTATATTATTCAAAATCTCTATTACTAACCTCAAATTATTCCAAAAGATACAATTTATTAAATTTAAGTTCTATATACTTAAAAAGAATAACCTTAATATTAACAATAAAAAGTTTATCCAAAAAGAGCATAAGAAATTTAATATTATTATAAAAAAATTAGATAGAATAGTATTTAAAGAGATAACTAAAGTAGAGGAAGCTTTTCTTAGAGAAATTGATAGTAGTAGATATAATAAGTAGCTAGAAAGAATAATAAGTACCGTGACCTATGTTAAAAACTGCAATAAAAACAGGTCCAAGAGTAAGTATAAAGGTTACTGCTGAAAAGTTATAGAAAATTAGTAGTCTAGGCTAGATTTTAAATATCTAGGAAATTAAAAGTGCGTTTGTTTACAATTATTAATAATATATATTATATACTAATAAGGCTACCTTTAACCTAATTAATAAGGAAAAATCCTATTTTAAAGATATTTAGGATATAGTAATAAGCTCTATAGTATTATTTTACTTTAATCTAAATTAAACTATCTTTCTAGAAATAGATTTCTTAGGAGAAAGAATAGGAATAGTATTATATTATCTAGATAAGACTTACTTATAGGATAGCTAGTTAGTTCCTATAGCTAATATAAAGTAATTAATACTCTATATTAGCTAAATCTTAAGAGATACTAAAAAAAGGTATTAGCTAATAGAATTAGAAATATCTAGACTTATATAGGCTTATAGGAAACTAAGGACTTAGCTATACTTAACTAAAGATAAACCTATTTATATACTAATTAATTATATAGTATTATATTCTATAGTTAACCTTAAGTCTACTTTTACCCTAAATATTAAAAGTAATAAAAAGCTAGTAATTATATTATAATACCTTAGCTAGTACTTACTATATATATAATATATCCTAGGAATTACTAATTATATAGTAGATAGCCTTTCTAGGCTATTAATAAATATTATAAAAAAAGAAGCTTAGCTTAAAGGAGAACTAGACTAACTCTAGGAAGGAGAATATAAAGAAAATATATACTTATACTATATAGAATCCTTAGTAAAACCTAAATTCCTAGATAAGATTAAAAAGGAGTATTATAAATACCTTAAATAGACTAAGATACTAGACTAATTAGAAGACTAAAATATCCTAAAAGGACTACTATTTAAAAGAATAAATAGTCTACTATATTTAGTAGAACCTAATAACTAATAAAGACTCTATCTCCCCAAAGGTACTACTAAAGATATTATAAAAGAGATCTATTTATAGAAATTTTACTAAGATTATACCTAGATCTATATAGAGATAGCTATTAGCTATATAGTAAATAATCTTAGCCTTTTTATCTAGAAATATATAAATAAATATAATACCTATAATAGGAATAAATCTAGCTACTAATATTTGCTAGGTAATTTAATGCTTATATAATTACTCTTAATACCTTTCTATACTATAGTAATAAATTTTATTACTAATCTACCTTTAGTCCCCTTAACTAATAAGCTATAGTATAACCTAGCCTAATTATATTTTAATATTCTTATAATAGTAATATATAAATACTTAAAAATATACCTATTAATCCCTAGTAATTCTAAATATATTACTAAGAATTAGGCTTAAGCCCTTTATTAGGAATTACTAAGGAATAACTAGGGTATCCCTAAATAAATTATTTTAGATAAAGACTAGAAATTTACCTTAGAACTATAAACTAAACTATAGAAATACCTAGGTATAAAACTAATATTCTTTATTATATATTATCTATAGATAGATAGACTATCTAAATAATATAATTAGACTATAGAAGTAATATTATACTATTTTATAGCAAATTACCTAACCACTTCCTAGGTAAAGGTATTAATATCCCTATAGTTTAGTCTTAATAACTTTTACTTAGATATTATTAAAATATCCCTTAGTAAAATAATAATTAATTAAAGAATAAATAATAAGCTAAGATATATTAAAGCTACTAATAATCTACTTAATTAGTAAATACTTTATAATTAAGCTTATTTTTCTATTACTTAGTTATAAATAGCTATAAAGGAAAGATATAATAAGAAATACTATCTAATAAAATTTAAGGTAAAAGACTAGGTTTAGCTAAAACTAACTAATAATAGATATTCTATTATAGATAATTAAGTTCCTAAACTTAAGGAAAAATATATAGATCTATACTAAGTACTAAAAAGAATAGGCTATTTAATATATAAACTAGAAATAAAGGATAATATAAATATTTACTTAGTTATTTTAATAGCTTACCTTTTCTAGGCTATTTCCCTAGAATACTATCTAGGCCTAGTTAATATAAAGAAAATATAACTAGGGTAATAAAAGGATAAGTATTAATACTAGGAGCTAGATAGAATACTAGATTATTATATAACTAAAAGAGAAGGCTATAAAATATATAAATATATTATTATATAAAAAGAATATCCTAATAATTTTAATATTTAGATTAATTAAGAAATAATTAATACTATTAAAAGTATTACTAAGTTCTATAAAAAACTCTATAAATATAAAAAATTAATAAATTAATTAAAATAAAATAATAAAGGATTATTATTATCTTTCTAAACCAAGGAAAAAGGACTTAATATCTAGCCTAAAAATAAGAAAAGTATTTTTATAATAATTAATAAACCAGTAAAAAGAGGCAAAGGATAGCTAAGAAAGGAACCCTAACTAATAAATAAGTACTTAATAAAAAGAAATAAAACTAATAAGGAAACTCTAAATTATAAGAAAGGATTAGTAGGACTAACCCTAAATAGGAGGGTTACCTACTAGATAAGATAATAATAAAACTAATAAAAAGAACAAGGGGTACTAAATATTATCCCTAGAATAGCCTTGCTATCTATATATAAGGAAATAATACCTTATTATATATTTCCCCTTAGTTTTACTATTCTATAAAAACTATAAAAAATTATTACTAATAAACTATATTTTTTTACTAATCTCTTATTATTAACTAATAAGATAAATACTAGCTATATTACCTAAGATATAGCTTAGACTATACTTACTAAAAGATATATCTAAGCCCTAAGAAGAAAAGGTATATTATTATAAGGGGAAATCTAGGCTATATTAGGGCACTATTTAGGTACTATAATAGCCCTAGCTTTAGAAATAATAGGGTAATTAAACTAAGCTAGTACTAGGTAAATATAGTTATATGCCCTAATTAGTTACCCTAGGAGCCTAAGTAAATAATAATATTTTACTTACTTTTTACCTAGTAAGAACTAATCTTAACTATTAATACTATTCTTATTATAATCCTTTTAGTTATACCTAACTTAGGATTATTTTATATTAGTCCCTTTTTTAATAAGTATTTATCTAAAGATTTTAGTTATTATATTACCTTTTATAAACTATTAAAATTATATTAATAAAAGCTTAATTTTTTTAGATATTAATAGGTATTAGAACTTTATAGCAATAAAAATAGTATTCTTACTAATAGAAAAAGCAAATATTTCTTATATTAGATATATAACTTCCTAGCCTTATATTAATTATACTAATAATATACAAAAGATATTAGATTTAATCCTATAGATAGCTATATTAATAAGGAATACTAGATCTATTACTATTATATACCTAATAATCTATATTTATTAACTAGCTAGCCTATATATTACCTTATTACTAAAAATACCCTTTCTATACTCTAAGTTACTCCTTAGTAAAATAACTATACCTTCCCTATCTTATATTTAATATAAAAATAGGATCCTAATATTAAAATAATCTTATTTATTAAAAAAGTTAATATTTCCTTTAATAAAAATAATATTATTATTATAACCTTATATATTATAATTACTAATATATTTACCTATAACCAATTTAGAAGGTATATCTCTATCCCTTAATATATTTATTACTTTATTACTACTAGTACTATACCCTTAATTAGCTAATAATATATATATTTTAAGATTTATAAAGATTAAGTAAAGGAAGACCTCCTACTAGCCCTTTGCTATATAAGCAATAAAAAATAGCTAGACCCTATTAACCTAGCTAGAACTATTATAAGTATAGTAAAACTACTTAGTATCCTAGCTAAGTCCCTTTAAAAGCTCTATAAAGGCACTTAGAAAAAATTTCCTATATACTTAGGAAAATATAATAGCAATTTATAATACTATAGATAGATTTACTTAAGCTAAGAAGTTCTTAGATTAGATTTATATCTAATATCTAAAGAATAAAGATATCTAAGATATTATAGGCTTAGTTTTATAAGGTATTATACTTATTATTTCCTAATAAAAAGTAAATAATACTTTTATTTTATTTTATTTAAGTTTAATCCTATTTATACTAGCTAGGGCTCTAGAGAACTTGCCCTTTATTATAGCTATTACTAGGAAGTATAAAATAAATAGTATCTTTATATTTATACCTAAATATATTATTATAATACTATTAAAGGTCTAAGAAGTTCTTATTATAGATATTAAAGTATATCCTATAGTTATTAATTATATTATAAAGACTAAAGAAGATAAGTTTTAATATATCTAGGTAGTAATTATCTATAATAAATATACTACCTTAGGCAATAAAAAATATATAGGCTTTATTATATATTTCTATGCTTAATATTAGAAAAATATTTACCTAAATATTACCTTCTTATATACTTTATAGCTTATTAGTATTAGCTAGTTAATAGTCCTATACTTTAATTATAATATTTATATCCTTAATAAAGAAGATAATTATATAATTAACTTAGTTAATACTTTTTATAAGTATATCCTAATATACTAAGCTAATACCCTAGGGCTCTTTCTTTATACTAAGATAGCTACCTTTAATACCTATAGCTAGGCTAATATATAATTAGTAAAATAATTTATTAAGTAATATCTTACTTACCCTAATAATAAAGAATATATTTTATAATCTATTGCCCTATAAAGTACTATTAGCTTATAAGTAGGTATTTATTAGGCTATTTACCCTATAAATAGATAATTTATTATTCTTATAAATAATAAACTAGGTACCTTAGAATAAAGTAATATTAATAGGAATATTATACTAGCTATAGAAGCTCCCTCTCCTTTAGTCTAACTATTAGTTACTCTTAGTAAGCTACCTTTAGGTCCTACTCTATTAGGAGGAAACCTTACTAATTAAATATAACTATTATAATTAATAATATTATAATTAGTAATCTAACCTTACTCTAAAGAGTACTAATAGGATATAGATTCCTACCTTATTTTAATAATAACTTATTATTATTATAATTATTTATACTTTTATACTTTGCTCTTTTCTTTATATTAATTATATACTAATACTATTCTTACTTTTAATACTTATATATTACCTTAATTTTATTAGTTTACTAAGTATACCCTAATAATCTCTACTTTTTACTTATTACCTTTACTTTTAGAGTTATATTTAACTTTTCTTAGTAATTCTTATTTCTAAGGCTATAAATAGCCTTATAATTATCCTATTAATAGCTCTTATCTCTAGGTATAGCTTAATATTAAACTAAAGGTTAATTTACTATAATTACTTAGTATATACTTTTTATATAAAAAGAGCTAGCCCTAGCTTACTCCTTAGTATATATTAAATAGCTAAAAAGAATCCTTAATTTATAATCTTTCTTCTTTTTATCTACTTATTACTATATATTTATATTATTTTATCCTTAATTACTTTATTCCTCTTTTACCTATAGAAAGTAATATAGTATAATTAGTATACCTAGTTATAATTATAACCTTAGGTCTATATATTCTAATATAAGCTATAATTTTACCTAATAACTTTATAATCCTAGAAATCTTAAGTCTAACTAAATCTTTAGTAATATTTAATCTTATTATAACTAGCCAAAGGATTATCTATATAAATAATAATAAGAGTATTATTATTTTTTTATTATAGGGATTTTATTATAAATAAAGGCTAGTATTATTTATTATAAAGAATTAGAGGTTATATAGGTTTATTAATAAGATAAGAATAGACCTTATATTAGTATTAATTAGGACTAAGTAAAATATAGAATCTATTTTTCCTATTATAGCTAGAGATATATATATATATTACCTTTTTCTTAATATTTCCCCTTAGGATAAGCTAAGGTAAAATTATAAAGAAATAGATACTTTTTATTAAAAGGATAGTAAGGTTCTTTAGCTAAAGTATTATTATAATTTAATTATAATTTCCCTAGGAAAAGAAATAAATATTATATTATAAAGACCTTAATTTCCTTATAATTTCCTTTTACTTTCTTTAGTAAAAAGATAAAAGGGAATTAGAATATAATTATAGAAATATAAAAGGAAGGTAAAAGATAGGATAAGAATAGAGGATTAAATATTAAAAGAGATTAGATATTTAATATACTATTTAATCTTTAGTTTATAAGACTTTGTTTAAATTAGTTGAGGGTATATAGAGTGCCCTATTATTACCTCTTATTTTAGAGCTTGCAAGGTTAATTGCAATAGACAGCTTAATAAGGTATTTTTTTTTAGCTTTATATCTTTAAATTTACTTAAAATTTATTTATTTATTATCTTATAAATATTTATATATTTCTTTTAAAAAAAATCTTTATTATTAATATTAATTATTTTTTTAGAGTAATTTATATTTAGTTAAAATATAAGTAAAAGGCTTAACTAGGTAATTCTAGGAATAAATATAATTAGTATTTAAATAACTATAGTATTAGTCTCTTTTTACCCTAATTAATAAAATAATTAATTTTATTTAATATTATAATTTTAATATCCTTTTAATATTAAAGATAATAAACTCTATTAAATACTTACCTAATCTTATTAAAACCTCTAAATTAAAGCTTAGAAAGAAAGAGCTTTTTAAGCTATTTAAAATCTTTATTATTAACTTTAAATTATTCTAAAAGATATAATTTATTAAATTTAAGTTCTATATACTTAAAAAGAATAATCTTAATACTAATAGTAAAAAGTTTATTTAAAAAGAATATAAGAAATTTAATATTATTATAAAATTAAATAAAATAATATTTAAGGAGATAATTAAAGTAAAAAAAGCTTTTCTTAGAAAAATTAATAGTAATAAATATAATAAGTAGCTAGAAAAAATAATAAGTATTATAATTTATATTAAAAATTATAATAAAAATAGGTTTAAAAGTAAGTATAAAAGTTACTAAAAAGTTATAAAAAATTAAAATCTAAGCTAGATTTTAAATATCTAGGAAATTAAAAGTATATTTATTTATAATTAATAAATTTAGTTATTAGATTCTAAAGGAAATAGATAAGTAATATTATACTAGTACTATTATAGGGGGTTAGGTTAGTATATTTAATAATACTTAATTTTATATCTAATCTAGCTATTATAAGTTATATTAGTATTTTCCCTAGGTTATATAACCTAATAGCTTACTATCTAAGGTAATTAGTCTTATAATAATAGGATTATAATACTACTATTTATAATATTAGCACTTTCTCTTTTATATATTAAATAATATATCTATATATAGTATTTAAATCTTATTATATTTTTATTATATTATAATTTTATAGTAATTTATAGATTCTAGTAGGACCTTTCTTTTGTAAGAATACAAATAGTATATTATATTTCCCTAATAGACCAAAAGATTAACCAATTCTTACATATTATACAGGAATTACACTACACATCAATATATAAAGCACAGCATATAATTAGTCAATGCCTATATCCTTATAATTATTCCCCTTCCACTAGCAGTATATCCCAAGCTATACTATCCCTTATTAGTCCTAATAGTCTTACTTAAGAATACTATTAGCCTTAGGTAAGTAGTCGCTAGCCTTATATACTTTAGCTACTAAGGAAATAGACTAATATAGTGCCTAGGAATATATAATTAATATTAACCCCTAAGACTAGCTATAATAGTAATTATATATAATAGCCTTATAAGCTTAATATAAGCCTAATATAGTTATAGACCTAGGGTTTAAATCTATAGCCTTTGTATAGCTAGAAGACCTATAATATATAAAAATAATTATAAGAATATAAATAGTATATTGTATTTTCCTAATAAATTAAAAGATTAACTAATTCTTATATATTATATAGGAATTATACTATATATTAGTATATAAGGCATAGTATATAGTTAGTTAATACCTATGTCCTTATATCTTTCTTCTTTAGTTCCTTTATTTTTAATAGGTTACTTTATTAAGAATTTCTATTTCCTTATATATTATTTTATATTATTAAGCTAACTTTTATATATTTCTAGATTCTTTAAGAACCTCTTTTTATAAGAACTTAGACTAGTTCTAAATTATATATTAAAATACTTTAATATTAGCTTTATTAGCCTTTATTATTATTTAATAAAATTAATATTATTATAATTAAGATTCTTTCTTTAAAATAGCTTAAGCTCCTATAAAATAAGCTTAATTTTAATCTTAATAGCTAGATTATTACTTAGGTATAGTTTATCTTTTATTTTATTAATAAATTTATTATTAGATTTTTTTTTTTTTAAAAAAAAACCCCTTTTCTAATTACTTAACTTAACTTAACCTATATATAAAATAGAATACTTTCTTATTTAGCATTTAGTTAGATTTTACAAGGAGCAGTAAAAGCTTTAATCACAATTATTCTAATTACAATTATTACCTATAAAAACCCTAGTAGGGAAAAATAACTAGTTATCAAGGTATAAAAGTAATTTATATCCCCCTAAGAAAAGGAACAGCTTAACAAGGTAGTAATACTAAGAAGCATATTAAACCTTTAGACTTTTAAATCCTATAATATAATTACCCTTATACCTATAATTATCTTAGAAGCCTAAAAATAATACAAAATAAAAACTATAAAGCTTTCTCTAATAAAAATAAAATACAATAAAAAAATAGCTTTCCTAATAGCTAAAATTAGTATATTTTAATATACCTATAAATATACCTATAAATATATATAAAGGATTATACAATTAGGGTATATATAAATAGGTAATTCCAATAATATATATTAGATAAAGACTTTTACTTAATAAGTACTTATTAAGCACTTATTATAAGCTCCTTTATTTCCTTATCTTATTACTTATTAGAAATAGGGATAAGATCAGATAAAAAGCTTAGGCTCCTATCTTCTTATAATTATCCCCCTTCCTAGATACTTAGTCTCTAAGTATTTATAATACCTTTAGGTCTAATAAGCTCTATTATCTAATAGAACCTTTATATAAATTCTATACTATATTATTATAATATATATATATTTACTAAGTACCCTACTTATATTATACCCTATTATAATATAATTAGAGTATACCTTACTAAGTATTCTCTAAGTACCTATTATTCCTTCTTTAGATATTATATATAATAATATTCCTTATTTCCTATAATATTTATACTTACTTATATTCTAGTTATTCTAGTATACTATTTTTAATAATAAGTAGGTAATTAGCTAATAAGATAGTAAGCTTCCTTGCTTTTATTATATCTTATAAAAATATAATAACCCTACCCTAACTTATATTACTAATTCTTATAATAATTATTATATATACTATAAAATATCTAACTAGTCCTATAGCACTATAAATAGTCTTATTATACCTAATAAATATTCTACTAATATTCTAATTAAATTCCTAATAAGCTTATTACCTTTGCTATCTAGTATTAAAATTTCCTAGCTAATAAGAATAATCTTACTTCTCTAACCAACCTATAATAATAATATATTACTTAGGTATTTAAAAAGACCTCTAATACTTAGTATTAAATAAAAGATAGTATTAAGGCTTCTATAGGGGGCTAGTAAGCACCTACTAAGCATCTTACCTAGCTTTAGCTCTAAGAGGCTATTATTACCTAAAAGCTTATTATACTTAATTTCTAAGTTTATATATATATTCTATAAATACCTTTATAGCTTCCTTACTATATATATTTTATAGATTATTATTAATATTCTATAGTACTAACTTCTAAATATAGATATTAAGGACCTTTACTAATAGCTAGCTACTATTATCCTATTATATATATATAATAATACTCTTACTTATAATCTTTTAGCTATACTTAACCTTTTATAATATATAGCCTTTATTTCTATTTATAATATTAAAAAGAAAAATATTCTTACTAAATTTAAAGTAATTTAATTTACTAAAATACTTATTAAACTCTCTAAGTATAAGAATAATCTTACTCCTTTATATATTATGAGATCTGTTATTCGGACGAACACGAATTCATAGCCGGACGAACAGCTCACGTGATAGCCAAAATTTCTCCCTAACTATAATTTCCTTCCCTCTTTTCCCTCCAATCCACACGAATTAACATGTATTCAAAAGCACAGCCCAAATCACATCCAAAGTCCTTAGAAATCATTAAATTTAAACATTTCATTATTATTAGCTAGGCTAGCTACTAGTCCGGAAGGACAATAATTGAATCCCTTAACCCGGCTGTTGAGGCAACGCTATTCCTAGTTGTTGTGGCCCCTCTACGGCCTCCGGCTTCTCGTCGAGCCTGCGATGAAGTTGACCGTAAAACCCTCGGCGAAAATGATCGATCCGTTGACGCAACTGAAGACTGTGATGACTGCCGTGACCCGCGTTTTATCTCAACCTCTGACTGTGAGAGGATTCGTCGGGCGCTTGGTTTTATCGCCGGTCTCGTTGCTCGAGGGCTTGGCCTTGCCAACGGCGTTGGGGTCGGCGTTGGGGTCGGCGTTGACATTGATGAGGGGGTTGAGGTCATATCGGCATTGTAAATAGATTTGGGTTATATTGATGAAAGGTTGAAGTTTGGCTCCATTATGAATAATTGGGGGGAAGGAAAATAACACGTGACCCGGAACATGAATGTTCCGGTGAAAAGTGGAGCTGTTCGTCCGGCTATGAATTCGTGTTCGTCCGAATAACAGATCTCTATATTATTAGGTACTCTAGTTATTCTCCTTTAAGCTATAGTATTACTTTTACTCCTAAAAAGTATTTAATATTTACTTATTTTCCTAGGTTTACTAAGAAATATTATATTAATCTCCTACCTATTAAGTCTATCTTTAGTAATAAGAATAATAGCTAGGTAATAAGCAAAAGTTTATTAAATATAAAGCTAAAGCCTATCTATTTTCCTTCCCCTTTAACCTAGTAAGAGTTATATTATAAACCTAATTAAAAGGCTCTCTATACTTATTATCTGCCCACTATATTAGCTATTCTACTAATACCTATAACTCCTAATATACCCTAAAAGTCCTAGGCCCCTATAGCTCCTAAGGTACCTATAAGCACTCCCTAAAAACATAGTTATAATTACCCCTTAGGTAATACTTAGAAGACTTATACTAAGCAAAAGTAATTAGCTATTATATATTTATTTATCTAGGGTTTAAATTATAATTATTAGATTATATAATAATTACTTACCTTAGTTAGTAATTACTTAATAAAATTCTACTACTATAGCTATTATTATCTTAGTATATATTTAGCTTATATTCTATAGTTTAATTAATTATTCTAATTATTTTATTTCTTATATATATATTTTTATTATTTCTAATATCTAGTAATAATATATTAAGTGGTGGTATAGTACAGTGGTTAGCGCGCTGTGTTTTTCACAGAGACCGGGGTTTGATTTCCTGCACCAGCCCCCGGCCCAGGGAAATGGGTAAAAGAACATAGGGTTATTATAACTAGTTATTTTTCCCTACTGGGGTTTTTATAGGTAATAATTATAACTAAAATAATTGTGATATAAAGCTCTTATTGCTCCTTGTAAAATCTAACTAAATGCTAAAAAAGAAAGCATCCTATTTCTATATATAGGTTAAGTTAAGCAATTAGATAAGGGTTTTAAAAAAAAAAAAAAAAAAAAAAAATATATTAAGTATTCTCTAAGTATTTACTAGGCTCCTATATATTATATTTTACTAGCTAGCCTATCCACTTTACTTAGTAAAGTATTTTATTGCCCTTATCTTTATATACTACTATATCTTCTACCTTCTATTTATCTTCCTCTTTCTTAAGCTCTAGTAATAGCAGCAGGTATTTACTAAGTACTTTCTTAGGCTCTATCTAAGGCTTTAATAGTATAACTAAGAAGATATTATATATATATCTATATTACTCTAGAAGGTATACTTTATATACTTAGGCCCTAATTTTATTAGTAATAGCTACCTTAATAAACCTAGGTACTAGCTTTTTATATTTAAAATAGAAGTTCCTAGTAAATAGTCTAATAACTTATCCCTATTAATAGCTCTATAAGATATAGTAATAATTATAGTATTTTACTTAACTCTTAATAGCTTACTATTAATATTAGTATACCTTTTTATATACTTATTAAAGTATCTCTAGGTATTTAATAACCTCTTAAACTTTAGTATATATATATTCTAAGGTATAGTTTATTACTCTAGGGTAATACCTATAAAGTGCTTATATTAGGAATATACTAATAATACTATAGTAGCTATTATTATATATAAATTATACTTCTAATAGTTATACTACTTAATAGGATAGTGCTTACCTAGTATATAATTATAGATATTATCCTAATACTTAGTTAGTTCTCTTTATTTATTTATTAGTTTATAGATAATAGGCAGTAAATAGTTTATAGGTAATTACCTATTCTCTTATAAATTCTACCTAGAACTTACTAGTAAATAATTTATCTTTATTACTTATAATACCCTTAGGCATTTTAAATTTATATTCTATATTTTTTTTTTTTTTTTTTTTTTAAAAAAAAAAAAAAACCCTTTTTTTTTTTTTTTTTTTTTTTTATATTTATTATTTATATTTTTTTTTTTTTTTTTTTTTTATTTTTTTTTTATAATTATAATCTTATTTATAAATATTATATATATTTTTTTTTTTTTTTTTTACTTTTTAAATTCTAGGTGGGGAAAATAGACTGATTAACAAGACCCTTGTGTATTATTTACCTTACTCAGCGCTCACGGAGCGCTGCTCTAGTATAAAAC
>JAHVYB010000337.1:0-26868 GCA_020623695.1 Calonectria henricotiae | reverse complement strand
CAGTAGCAGGGTGAAGTGTAAAAAAAGTAAAGGTTATTGTATATTATTATTTTTTCCCAATGGTGTTATGTTAAGCGATAAATATAAAAAAAAAAAATAGAATATAAAATATTTATATTTATATTTATATATAAAATTAAATTTAGAAAGAATAAAATTTTTTTTTTTATAAAAAAAAATAAAATAAAAAAAAAAAAAAATTTTTTTTTTTTTTTTTTTAAAAAAAAAAAAAAAATAAAAATAAAAAATACTAGGAATACCTTAGTAACTAAGGAACTATTATCCGGTAAAAAACCCTTAGAAGAGGATATTTATATCTTTATTATTTATATAATAAGGGAAACTCTTACCTAAGAATTAGCCTAATTTAAGGATATTACCTAAAAAAAAGTACTTAATTTAAAGAAATCTAAGAAATATAAATTTAAAGGAAAATAATATATATAAAGAGAAAAATTTATTAAGTATAATAAATACTCTTTAGACTTATTCTCTAATTCTAGCTCTAGTTCTAATAATAATTTGTACTTTAAAAGAAAATACTCTAGGTAATATTATTCCTATTCCCTAAAAAGATAAATAAATAATTAGAATAATTCTTTAAATAACTTTTATTTTAAGGAAAAAAATATAAAATACTTTAATTTAATCTTTACTAATAAAAAATAATCCTAAGATTATTATATAAAAAAAACTAAATAATTTTAGCTTATAATAAAAGGCTTTATAATTACTATTAAATAATATATTTACTAAAAAAGTAAATAAAGAAAAATATTACCCTTAAAAATTAAAGATCTTATAATAAAAATAATATATAAATAGTTTAGTAAGTATATAATAAAGGAAGAATTAGAGGTCTAAAAGAACCTAGATAGTAGGCTTAATTATTAGAAAATAGCCCTAAGAAAGAGATTCTACCTTAGAGTAAATATAGCTATAAGGATATTTAAAAATACTTAATATACTATTTAGAATATAGCTATTAAAATCAATATATATAATTAGATAGCTAATCTATAAAGCTAAGCTAAAGTAGCTTATATTTTAGATTAATACTTAGCTTATATTTTAGATTAATACTTAGCTTATATTAAATATAGGAAGTTAAACTTATACCTATAGGTAATATTCCCTTTTCTAGCTAGAGAATTAGACTTTGATTCTTAGTATATTATTTACTATAACCTAATATTATAAATAATAGCTTATATTAATAATAGGAAATAAAGGTATACCCTAAAGACTAAGCCTTTTAAAGGGAACCTCCCTATAAAAAGGAAAACCCTAGGCAAGGTATAAATAGGTCCTAATAGTATACTATTAAATAGACCTAGTAAATATTATATACTACTAAATAAAAGAAAAAATAATTTACCTAAGGAAAGGAATATATATATATAATTCCAATCCCTAGCTAAAACCCCTAATATAGGAATAATAGAAAAGGGATAATACTTATACTTAGCTAATAAATAGTTTATATCTAGGGACTATAATCCTAGTACCCCTTAGGCAACTTACTAAGAAATTACTCCTAGAAAAGCTAGTATAGTTTCTATAAGCCCTAAGCAAGGAACCCCTTGGGAAATACTTAAAATAATAGCTTCCCTAGTAAGGCTACTTTTAATATACTTATAAAAAGAATAGCCCTAGAAGGAATTTAATAACTCTAGTATTAAATAAATAATAAGAGGAAGAATTATTAATAAAAGTAAGGGAATTTACCTAAGTAAAAATAAAATAAAAAAAATATTTTATATTAATTAGGAAGATAATAATAATAAAAAAAAAATCCCTAAGAAAGACTTTATTAGTAAGAATAATACCTTAAAAGAGAATTAATAAATAAAGTTTTTTAGTATAATCTAAGAAACTATTTCTTATAATTAGATTAAAAATTAAGTCTTATTTTTCCTAGATATTAATAATAAATAGCTAGTAAAAAGCTAATCTACTAAGGAAGAAATAATATAATATTTAAGCTATTAATTACTATTAATTATTAAATATTTTCCTAATAAGAAAATACTATATTATATTAGGCTAATAATTTATATTTATATAAAAGTATAAGCTACCTAAGATAAGGATCTAACATACTAAAAAATAATATACTTTAACTTAGGGGTAGATTAAGTAATTATATTAGAAGATATACTATTATTCTTAAGTAATAAAAGAATTAATTAGAATACTAAGCTAACTTTAGAAGGAATAGGAAAATAGAAAGTTAATAGGTAGGTAGACTTTAATATCTATCTTTCTAGAGAAAAGGATAAGTAAATAATAATAGCTAAATTACTAATAAGAGGATAAATCCTTTTAAACTTAATAGTAAGAATTATCCTAGGAATAGAGTTTTATATATTTTATAATATAAATATTATAATCTCTAAGTAATAGATTATATTTAGTAAATATTATATAATTCTATTTATAATAATATATTAATAAGGCCTTAAGAATAAAATTAAGATTTAAGTAATAAACTTAATAATAATCTCTTTATAATTAGGAAAAGGAGTATATATAGAAACTATTAAATTATTAGTAAAATAAGATTATTTATTTATATTAATTATAATTAGATTTATAAAAGTAATTATTAGATATTCTAAAATAGTATATATAATTAATAATACTTAGAAGCTAATATATTTTTAGTAAGATTAAAGGATTAGGAGAGTTATACTAATTAATAATATTCTTTATATAAAGGAAATAGATTAGGGATTAGTATTTAGATATTAAAAGGATTTTATTTTATTTACTAAAAACCTAGACCTAGTTCTAGGGCTAAGTAAGGAAAATATTAAGAAATAGACCTAAGACTTTAGCCTATAGATATAAGGATTAGATCTAAATATAAAACTAGGATTAGCTTATTCTAAGGAAATTAAAAGCTATAAGATAGTTAATAGGGCTAATCTTAATAACTAATTCCTAGGGTTAGCTAATAGATTAGAAAGCCTTATAAAGGAATTCCTAGAGCTATAAGAAGTATAAGAAGATTGGAGCCCAAGCTTCTTATCTAACCTTACCTATTATTTCTAATAAGTAATAAGATAAGAAAATAAAGGAGCTTGCAATAAGCACTTAATAAGTACTTATTAAGTAAAAGTCTTTATTTAATATATATTATTAGAATTACCTATTTATATATACCCTAATTATATAATCCTTATAATTCTTTTATTTTTATACTTACCTAGGTAATTAATATATATATAATAGATAATATTATATTCTAATATATTAATAGGAATAATTACTTTCTAATATACTATATAACTATAAATAATATAATACTATATTAATAATTACTTATTAGTAAAAAGGAATAGAGTTATTTTACTATTAATAGGCTAATTATAATAAAAGCTAAAAATATATATAAATATTACTTATTAAATAATTAGTTAGAAATTACTTAGTAAGATTAAAATCTTATATTAGAGGAATCCTTAGAACTATAATACTATATTAGGACCCCTAATTCTAAGGTATATATTAAGAGTAATAATAGCTATAAGCTACAAGGGAGCCTTATATACCCTATACTAAGGGATAATATAAAAGAAATAAGACTAGAAGCACTATTAGACTAATTAGTATAGGATTAGATATAAATAATATAATAGCTTATAGAATACTTAGTAAACTTAAGAAAGAACTAGAATAAACCCTTAATCTATAATTATAATTACCTAAAAAAGGATATTATTAATATAGAAATTAATAACTAGATATAAGCTATTAAATTAGGAAACTAACTAAGATTAAGCTATATAAATAAGTAGAAAATTAAGTAGGTATTAATTAAACTTTCCTATATAAACTAAATCCAATAATATAATTATATAAAAAGTATTCTTAGGCTAGAATAGTAAGACCTACTAGATTATATATATAGAAGGTATATTAATATAGATTACTAAGAATAAGACCTAAGGAATAAACTACTAAGTCTCTAATAATATAGAGAATAGACCCTAATAAACTACTTCTAAATATAAATAGTAATATATATCTCCTTAGGAACTAAGGAGATTAAAATATAACCTAATCTAGCCTACTAATATTACTTTAGCCTAAATAGGTACCTAAAGAATAACTTAGACTAACTTAAGATTAGCTTAATTAAAATAAGAGATATAGCCTAAGAAGTAGAAAGGTAATAGCTATATATAAAATAAAGTAGTAAATACTCATAGAATAGATATTAGAAAAGACCTAGATCTAAGTCTTACTAAGAAGGATAATAAAAGTCTATCTATATAAAGAACTCCTATAAAAGGCCTAAGGATAAATTATTATCTAAGATAGATTATTTAACCTTAGTATTAAATATAAGATATACTCTTTCTATAGAATATAAATTAGAGGTATAAATATTCCTAGTATATCCCTAGGACTAAGGGAATATTTCTATTAAATATTATAATTATTTCTAAGTAAATTACTATTTAAATAAGTATATTATACTAAAAAAGAATATAAAATCCCTAAAATTAGTATAAATTTAAGCTATCTAAGCTAGAAATAAGGACTTAGACTTCTTAGAAAATAAATAGATATAAGGAATTAATTTAATTTTTTTATATTAAACCTATAAATAGTTCTTATTAGAGATATTATAAAAGGATAAATAATTATATTATAAGCCTATAATAAATATATTATATAAGTAAATATAGATACTTATACTTAAGTTAATATTATTAGCTTTAGACTAGTAAAACAATTAGGACTATAATCTACTAATAATTAGAAGATATTAATCCTAATTATATTTAATAAGAAGAAATCTTTATTAAAGTAAATATACTATTTAACCTTCTTCTTAATATACTTATAAGAATTCCCTAGGAAGATTTAGCAAGTATTTACTAAGGTACCTTAATTATAAGGCACTAGTAATCTCCTACTATCTAATAATTCTATAAGTAAAAAAAGAATAATAATTAATATTTATACTTATACCTAGAATTATATATTAATCTTAATTATAAAGCTAGAAGCCTTTATAAAAAAAGTAATAGAGAATAAGGGATAGGTATAAGTAATATATATCTATAGTATACTATTACTAGATAAGTAGTTAATAGCTAAACTAGGAGAAGAAGAATCCTAAGAAGTAGTAATTATACCCCCTAAACTCTAGAATATAGCTATTACTTTTAATAAGATAGCTATAAAAGAACTACTCCTTCTAGAGAGCATAGAATATATAATTAATCTAGTTAAGGGAAAGAAATCCTTATATAGCCCTATTTATCCTATTAATAGGATATAATAGGAGATAATCTAAAAGTATATTATAGAGAATATTATAAATAATTATATAAAGCCTTTTATAAGTAAAATTAGAATATTAATTTTATTTATACTAAAAAAGGATAATATCTTAAGACTTTATATAGATTACTAAGGCTTAAATATTATAATTATTAAGAACTATTACCTATTATTACTTATTAGAGATTTTTTAGACTAATTAATAAAAGTAAAATAGATTATTAAGATTAATCTTAGGAATACTTATTATAAGATTTAGATTAAATCTAATAATTATTAGAAGATTGCTTTCTATATTAAATATAGTTATTTTAAATATATAATTATACTATTTAGATTTACTAATACCTTAGTTATTTTCTAAGTATATATTTACTAAATATTAATTAGCTTATTAAATATTTACTATATTATATACTTAGATAATATTATTATTTACTCCTAAACTAAGAAGTAATATATAAAGGATATCTAAGAGATCCTATAATAATTATATAAAGTATAATTATATATTAAACTATTTAAATATAATTTCTATTAATAGAAAGTAGAATTCCTAGGTTATATTATTACCTAAGAGGGTATTTAAATAGAGCTAGAAAGGGTTAAAGTAATTATAAAATAGAAGCTACCTAAGAGCTTTTAAAATATATAAGTTTTCCTAGGATTTTATAATTTTTATTGTAAGTTTATTAGCTATTATTCTAAGATTATAGAATCTATTATAGCCCTATTAAAAGGTAGCTAGAGTAGTAAGAAAATAGGAATATTTAAATAGCCTATAGAGATAATTAATATATTTAATTAGCTAAAGGAAGTATTCTACTTAATAATTATCCTATAGTACTAGGATCCTAGGCTAAAATTATAAGTAGAAATAGATATATTAGTAAAAGCTATATTAGGGATTATAATCTAATTATATAAAGACTAATAATAATTAGTTACTTATTAATTATAGAAACTTATAAAAACCAAGTAATATTAGGCTATAGGCTAATAAGAACTTCTTACTATTATTAAAAGTATAGAGTATTAGAGCTATTATTTCTTAGGATTAATAAATAAGTTTATACTATTAATAGACTATATAGCTCTAATAGGAATTATTATAGCCTTTATAAAAAACCTTTAAAAAAAGCTTATTTATTAGGTATATTAATTAATATTTTTTAATTTTAATATTAAATATAAATTAGACAAGATAAACCCTATTAATAGGCTATCTAGGAGACTAGATTATATAGTAAGCAAAATTTTATATAAAGATATTCTACTTATCTTAGTATAAAAGCTATAATTAGTATAAATACTTTTACTAAGTATACACTAAATAGTTACTAATAGCCTAAGGAAAGGCAAGATTGCCTAGGTATATATATAAATAGTAAAAGCTAGCTTAATAGGCTAGACCTAAGAATATTTAGAGGAATTCTTATCTTTAGACTAACTTAAGATATTAAGATCCTTTGGTTTAAAATAGAGCTTAATATTTATTTTTATAGTTATTATTAAAGCTTAATTAGCTAAAGATATAGCTATATAGTAATTAGAGAATGCTTAATAAGATATAGTTACTTTAGAAAGCTATAAGGACTTACCTAGAGCTAGGATTATTATACTAGAATAATATATTTTATGCCTAATTATTAAAGAATTAATAGAAAGTAAAATAATATTTTTTTTCTAATTTTTCTATAAGCTTAAAGACTTAGTTTAAGGATTATAGGCTAAAGATCTATAGTATTAATAATAAGTAAAGAAAGCCTATAAAGTAGCTAGGTATATAATATAATATTATTTAAATAATTAAAAAACCTTTTTCTATAAAAGGAGATTAGTAATATTAAACTAATAGGTAATAAGGCTAAAGATCCTTTGCTAATATTATAATAACCTAAGAATAGGTTATATAAGGGCTACTAAGATCTTTAAATTAATTATATATAAATTCTATTAAAATTAAATTTCCTAAGATATAAAAGAATATACCTAAAGTTACTAATCTTACTAAGGTATATATATACTAAGGTATAAATCTTATAAGAAGCTATAGTTATTATTTATATTATTATACTTATTCTAAGAAATTGGTATTAATTTTATTATAAGGCTATTAAATAGTATTAGAGTGGATAAAAAGAAATATAATATAATCCTAGTTATAGTTTACTATATAATAAAGTATATTATCTTTATATCTATAAAAAAGATATTAATTATAGCTTAAATAGTATAATTATTATATAAATATATAGAATATAAATTTAGAATATCTAAAGGTATTATAAGTAATAAAGATAAATTATTTATTAGTAAGTTTTAGGTAGAATTTATAAGAGAATAGGTAATTATTTATAGATTATTTATTACTTATTACCTATAAACTAATAGGTAAATAGAGAGAACTAACTAAGTATTAGGATAATATCTATAATTATATACTAAGTAAGTATTATTTTATTAGGCAATATAACTATTAAAAGTATAATTTATATATAATAATAGCTATTATAGTACTATTAGTATATTCCTAATATAAGTACTCTATAGGTATTACCCTAGAGTAGTAAACTATACCTTAGAATATATATATACTAAAGTTTAAGGGATTACTAAATACCTAGAGGTATTTTAATAAGTATATAAAAAGGTATACTAATGCTAATAGTAAGCTATTAAAAGCTAAGTAAGATATTATAATTATTACTATACCCTATAAAGCTATTAATAAGAATAAGTTATTAAACTATTTACTAGGAACTTTTATTTTAAATATAAAAAGCTAATACCTAGGTTTATTAAGGTAATTATTACTAATAAAATTAAGGCCTAAGTATATAAAATATACCTCCTAGAGCAATATAAATATATATATAATATTTTCTTAGTTATACTATTAGAGCCCTAGATAGAGCCTAAGAAGGCACTTAGTAAATACTTATTACTATTACTAAAGCTTAAGAAAGAGAAAGATAAATAAGAAATGGAAGATATAGTAATATATAAAGATAAGGGCAATAAAAAACTCTATTAAGTAAAGTAGATAGGCTAGCTAATAGAATATAATATATAGGAGCCTAGTAAATACTTAGAAAATACCTAATATATTATTACTAGATATTAGAAATAACTAAAATATATATATAAGAAATAGGATAATTAGAATAATTAACTAGACTATAGAATATAAGCTAAATATATACTAAGATAATAGCTATAGTAATAGAATTTTATTAAGTAATTACTAACTAAGGTAAATAATTACTATATAATCTAGTAATTATAATCTAAACCCTAGACAAATAAACATATTATAGCTAATTATTTTTATTTAGTATAAGTCTTCTAAGCACTACCTAGGGAGTAATTATAATTATATTTCTAGGAAGTACTTATAGGTACCTTAGGAGCTATAGGGGCCTAGGACTTTTAGGGTATACTAGGAGTTATAGGTATTAATAGAATAGCTAATATAGTGGTTATATAATAAGCATAGAACTCATCATATTTTTATTATATTATAATCCCATAGTAATTTATAGATTCTAGAATCTCTATTTCATTATATATTATTTTATATTATTAAGCCAAATTATATATATTTCTAGATCCTCTAAGAACCTCTCTTTATAAGAACTTAGGCTAATTCTAAATTATATATTAAGATACTTTAATATTAGCTTTATTAGCCTTTATTATTATTTAATAAAATCAATATTATTATAATTAAGATCCTTTCTTTAGAGTAGCTTAAGCTCCTATAGAATAAGCTTAATTTTAATCCTAATAGCTAGATTATTACTTAGGTATAGTTTATCTTTCATTTTATTAATAAATTTATTATTAGATCTCTTAGGCTAAATACCAATAGCCTAGATCTCTTGATATATATATCTATATATAAAGTTAGATTTAGGAGGGGTATTGCCTTTATAGATAAGGTAGTATTAGAATAATATTTTAATTAATATTATTTGTAGGTATATTTATAGGTATATTTATAGGTATATTAAAATATACTAATTCTAGCTATTGGCTATCTTTTTATTATATTTTATTTCTATTAGAGAAAGCTTTATAGTTTTTATTTTGTATTATCTTTAGGCTTCTAAGGTAATTATGGGCATAAGGGCAATTATACTATAGGATTTAAAAGTCTAAAGGTTTAATGTGCTCCTTAGTATTGCTATCTTATTGAGCTGTCCCTCTCCTTAGGGGGACACAAATCACTTTTATACCTTGATAATAAGCATAGAAAGCCTTCTAATTAGGTTTATAATATAATTCTTACTAAGATAAAAAAAGAGAAAAATAAATAGGCTCTAGCTTTATATCTAATAAACTTTTATTTATTACTTAGTTATTATTCTTATTATTAGAAATAAACTTAATAAGTAAGGGATTAATATAATATTTTTTTATAGACCTAGGAAAATAAGTAAATATTAAATACTTTTTAGGAGTAAAAGTAATACTATAGCCTAAAGAAGGATAACTAAAGTATTTAATAATATATAAGGGAGTAAGGCTATTTTTATACTTAGAGAGTTTAATAAGTATTTTAGTAAATTAGATTACCTTAAATTTAGCAAGAATATCCTTTTTTTTAATACTATAAATAGGAGTAAGGGTAATATATTATAAAAGGTTAAATATAGCTAAAAGATTATAAGTAAGAGTATTATTATATATATATAATAGGATAATAGTAGCTAGCTATTAGTAAAGGTTCTTAGTATCTATATCTAGAAATTAGTATTATAAAATATTAATAATAATTTATAAAATATATATAATAAGAAAATTATAAAGGTATTTATAGGATATATATATAAACTTAGAAGTTAAGTATAATAAGCTCCTAGGTAGTAATAGCCTCTTAGAGCTAAAGCTAGGCAAGGTGCTTAGTAAGTGCTTACTAGCCCCCCGTAGAAGCCTTAATATTATCCCTTATTTAATACTAAGTATTAGAGGTTTTTTTGAATACCTAAGTAATATATTATTATTATAAATTAATTAGAGAGATAAGATTATTCTTATTAGCTAGGAAATTTTAGTATTAAATAGTAAAGGTAATAAGCTTATTAGGAATCTAGTTAGAATATTAGTAGAATGTTTATAAGGTATAATAAGATTATTTATAGTGCTATAGGATTAGCTAGATATCTTATAGTATATATAATAACTATTATAAAAACTAGTAATATAAATTAGGGTAAGATTATTATATTTTTATAAGATATAGTAAAAGTAGGAAAGCTTATTATTTTATTAGCTAGTTATATATTTATTATTAAAATAAAAATAGTATATTAAAATAGCTAGAATATAAGAAAGTATAGATATTATTAGAGATAAGGAATATTATTATATATAATATCTAAAGAAGGAGTAATAGATACTTAGAGAATACTTAGTAGGGTATATCCTAATTATATTATAATAAGGTATAATATAAGTAGGGTATTTAGTAAGTATATATATATTATAATAATATAATATAGAACTTATATAAAGGTTCTATTAGATAATAGAGCTTATTAGACCTAAAGGTACTATAAATACTTAGAGACTAAATATCTAAGAAAGGGGATAATTATAAGAAGATAGAAGCCTAAGCTTTTTATCTAATCTTATCTATTATTTCTAATAAGTAATAAGATAAGAAAATAAAGGAGCTTATAATAAGCACTTAATAAGTACTTATTAAGTAAAAGTCTTTATTTAATATATATTATTAGAATTACCTATCTATATATACCCTAATTGTATAATCCTTATAAGAAGATAGTAGGACTATTAAGATTAATAAAAAGTACTATATAAAAGTATTACTAATTAATAACTAGTTTAAGAAGAAAATAGGCTTAAAATTATATCTATTAAGCCTAAAAAGCAAGAAATTTTTAGATAAAATATTTAATAGTCTTTATAAATAAGATAGGATAGAGTAAATATATAAGCTAATTCTATTTACTAGCCTAGTATTTATAGTATAGAAAATAGTTAATAAGAAAGAAAAGGGAAGGGTAATTATAAACTTAAGAGTATTAAATAATATTATTATCCTTAATATATATTCTATACTACTATAGAAGAATATACTAAAACTACTAAGGGGTAAAAGTTTCTTTATAATTATTAATACTAGGAGTTTCTTTTATTAGTTCCTTATCTATAGAGAGTACTAAGATTAGTTTATAGTAATAAGTTATTAGGGATTAGAATAATCTAAGGTAGCCTTAATAGGTTTTAAGAACTTATTAGCTTATATCTAATAGTTTATAGATAGTATCCTAAGAAATTACTAAGAATATATAAAAGTATTTATAAATAATATTATTATCTTCTTATAAACTAAGGAAGAGTATTTATAATATATTAAATAAATATTCTAGCTATTTAAGGAAATAAATATTATTTTTTCCCTAGAGAAATCTTTTTTTAGCTACCTATTTATAGAGCTCCTTAGATTTTTAGTAGATAGTTCTAGACTAATTAATATAGCTAGAAAAATTAAGGCTTTAAAGGGAATATACTTTTTAAAAATACTCTAATAATTAGAAAAATAGATTAGATTAGTAGGATAATTATAATATTTAATATACTAATTTATAGCCTAAATAGATCCCCTTTAGAAAAGAAAAACCTAGATACTAAAGAAAGAAAGAAAGTTTAGGAAGTTAGTTAGTAGATAATAATAAGCTACTTATATATCTAAGGCTATCTTTAAACTAATTTAGAAGGAGAAGGATAACTTTAAGAATATCTAAAATACCCTAATATAATCTATAGCCCTTTTTTACTTTAACCTAGACTAGGACTTATTTTTATAAGTAAATACCTTAAAAGAAAGAGGAATAGGCAGAGCCTTATATTATTTAGACTTATTATATAAATAGGATAGGATTTCCTTGCCCCTTACTAATAAAATTAAACTAATTATTTACTTAAGCTATATACTAAGAAATACTAAAAATAAGTACTAGCTAATAGAAATAGAAATAGTAAGGCTAATATAGCTATATAGAAAAATATAAATTATATTATATTTTATTAAAGGTAAATTTATATATACTTTAATAGATTACTTAGCTATATACCTCCTAGTAAATTAGAAGATTATATTTTCCTAGAATATTAAAGGTAATAAAAAATTATTAATTATATTATAATACCTTAGCTAATACCTTCTTAATATATAATATATCCCTAGAATTAGTAATATACTAGCTAATACCCTATCTTACTTATCTACTTATTATAATAAGGACCTATCTAAAGAAAGTAAATTAGAGCTGGAATAGGAAGGAGAGATAATAACTAAGGTAATATATTATTATATTAAGGTATTAGTAGAGCTTGCCCTTTTTAAGTTAATAAAGAAAGGCTATCTAGAGAATAAGAAATAGAAGGGTATACTAGATTAACTAGGTATAGAAAATAAATACCCTAGACTTCTATTCTTTTATATTAATAGATTATTCTATCTAAAAGAAATAAAAGGTTAATATTAATTTTATATTCTAGAAATAATAGCTAAGATCTTAATTTATAATATATATAAATATAAGTTCTATTAAGGGAAAGGAAAATTATATTATAAGCTTAGGTTAAGCTATATTATACTTAATCTAAGTAAATTTATTAAGAAATATATAAAAGATTATAATACTTATTATTAAAACTAATCTTATAAATAAAAACTTATAGGAAAAATAATTCTTATTAAAATATCTTTAACTCTATTTTATATTATTACTATAGATTTTATTATAGGATTTTTTATTATTAAATTAGCTAGATATTTATAATATATTCCTAGGAAATTATACTTTAATAGTCTTTTAATAATTACTTATAAATACTTTTAAATAATTTTACTTATTCCTAGGAATTAGTAATATTCTATAGAATAATAGGCCTAGGTACTATACCTAGAGCTACTTAGAGGGAACTAGGATATTCCTAAAGTTATTATTTTAAACTAAGATTAAAAGTTTATATTAGATCTATAGTAAGAATTATAAAGAGTATTTAGGATTTTCTTATTATTCTTAATTATTTATTACCTATAAATAAATAGACTTTCTAAGTAATAAAATTAAACTATAGAAATTACTTTCTAATATTTTATAGTAAACTATCCTAAGGAACTATAGGTAAAAGTATTACTATTTATATAATTTCTTTTAAATAATTTATATATTATTATTATTAAAATATCCTTTAGTAAATTAGTAATTAGCTAATAAATAGATAATAATAGATATTACCTTAGATATTTTATTGCCCTATAAAACACTAAGGTGCTCTATAAGTAGGCAAAACTCTTTATTATATAGGCATAAATAGCTATAAAAGAAAGATATAATAGAAAGTATTAATCTATAAAATTTAAGGAAGGGGACTAGGTATAACTAGAATTCTCTAAGAATAATTACTTAGTAGTTAATAACCAAGTAATTAAGCTTAAAGAAAAAAGGACTAGTCTATATAAAATTATAGAATATATTAGATATATAATATATTAACTTAAGATATAGAATAATCTAAATATATATCCTATAGTATTTATAGCTTATTTATTATTAGCTAAAAAGCCTAAGAAAAGACTAAAGGCTATATAAATAGATAATTTTACTTAATTATACTTATAGAAGGATAAGTATTAGTATTAAAAAGTAGATTATATTATTAACTATAAAATAACAAAGAAAGGATATTATAGTTAGAATAAATATATAATAATTTAGAAAGAATACCCTAGTAATTATAATCTTTAGCTTAAAGAAAAAGCTATTAATATATTAAATATTATTAAAGAATTTTATAAAAAGAAGTAATAATTAGATGCCCTTATTATTAGAATATAGAAAAGTAATAAAGAACTAATACCTTAAAACCTTAAACCTAGGAAGATAGATAGACTAGTATAAAATACTAATAAATAGGAAAATAGATAGACTATAATAGAAGAACCCTAACTTAAAATATTACTAAAAAGAGGATAAGAATAACTAAAGAAGATTACCTAATCTATAATTAAACTAATAATACCTATAGTAAGTATTTAATAAAAAGAACTAAGGATCTCCTAAGGGCAATATATACTTAGACTATAAAAATAATAAAAATAAAAAGGAATAAAAAGGAATAATAACCTTATATCCTACTATGCCTATTAATATTACTAATATCTATATAAAAAATACTATTATTCTAAGAGATCTTACTATTAAATTAAGGGACTTAATACTAAAGTTATTAGACTAAGAAAAAGCTAAAACAAAATAATAAGAATTCCCTAGAAGATAATAGATTATTAAGGAATTACTTATATAAAATTAAGGCTATTATAATAATATACTAAGAAGTAAATAATAATAAGCTAATAAATATAATAATTCTATATAAAATCCCTAAGATTTATTATTTATTTCTCCTTATATATATATATTCTTATCCTAATATATAAACCCTAATAATCTTTACTTTTATTTAATTATCCTATTATTATACTATACCTAAGAAAGGGTACTTTTAGTTTTCTTCTAAACTAATTATAAAATACCCTAAGAAAGATATTATACTCTACTAATTATTTAATAATCTAATTTAAAGTAAGCTATTTTAATTAAAATATAAAGAGTATATTTAAGCCTTAGAGCTCTATAAAAATAACTAATAGATCCTTACTAAGGATTATTCTTATTACTTCTAAAAGTAATATAAAAAATACCCTAAATTATATACTAACTATAAAATATAAGTTTATACTAATAAATATAATCTAACTAATAAATATATATATCTTTATAAAGGGATATATTATTACTATTACCTAATAGACTTATATCTCCTAGGAGATATAAATAATAAAGACCTTAAACCCTTTAATAAGAAAGCTCTTATATCTAATAATAAGCTAAAATCTAAGAAAGAGAGCCTTAATAAAATCTATATCCCTAAATTAGATATAGCTCCCCTAATATTTCTTATAATATATATACTAGGAAGTTTTATAAGGTAAAATCTATCTTAGTAATAATTATTAATATAAATAAGCTAATTACCCCTAACCTAGAAGACTATACTAGAATCTATATTAGCTCTAGAGAACTTATTATATTATTAGCTTAGACTATATAATATATCCTAGCTAAGAAATAACTTAATAAGCCTACTTAGAAAAAGGCCTAGGAACTTATTAAAGTTACTAGAGAATATAATAACCTTAAAAGCTTTACTAATTATATATATAGTAAATTCCTAGACTATCTTATGTTTATTATTCCTAAGCCTATTAGGACTAGCCTAGCTAAGACTATTAATAGTAGCTCCTTTTTTATTACTTTAGCTAAGTAGATATTATTCCTAATCCTAGGAACTCTTACTTTTAATATTTATAAATATAGTATTATTTTTATTTTCTAGGAATATATCTTAATAAAAATATAATATACTTTAATTACTTAAAAGATTATATTATATAATTTATTTTTATATTAAGTTACTTTCCCCTTTTTTATTATTATTACTTATAAAATAAAAACTAATAAGGGAATTATACCTTACTAAATTATTTAACTATACTCTTAATTTATAGTCTTTATTAATAAGAATATAGCTAGTAATTTTATAGACTTTCTTTATACTTGCTAAAAGGAAGCCAATAAATATATCACCCTTATAGGCATAGCTAGACTTATTAGGATTTTCCTAATCTTAATTATAAACCTTAATAAATATATTATAATTCCTAATATTATTATATTTACCTTTATTTAGCTTTATAAAAATATTAATACTCTAGATATCTTCTATAACTCTATTATTTTTTTGCCCTACCTAGGCTACTACCTTATAATTCTTACTAAAAAAGACTAAAATCTATTAATTAAATTCCTAACTAAATATAAATAATAGAACTATAAGGCTAATAAATATTACCCTAGAAAACCTATTACTATATATACTATAGTTAATAGTAAAAAAGGCTTCTTAGCCCTAATTAATACTAAGGAAGATAAGGTACTATTTATTCCTATTTTTAAGGCTATTTAACTTAAATACCTTACTTAAAATAAATATAAATCTAATCTTATTATTATCTAGGATATTAATACTAAAGAAATATAAATAAATATTTCCTAAGAAAGTAATATCCTAAGTTACCTTACCTTTATAGGTATTCCCTCTGGGATCTATCTAAGGACTTATACTAAAAAATATCCTTATCCCTTTATTATTATAATCCTATAATTATTAATAATCTAATAATAATTCCCTTAGTAAGAAATATTATAATTACCTACTAAATATAGTACTATTATAATCTTATAATAATTAGATAATTAGAATAAAAAAACTATTAAAGTATAATTTACTTTTTTAGTTTACCTACTTATTATATTTCTTTTGCTAGCTTTATCCTATTATATATTATATATTACCTTAACCCTAATAGGAGGAAATACCTAAGTAGTTCCTACTATATACTTATCTTATACTAAATTATTATTATAAGATTAGCAAAGGTAATATCTTATTTAATATACTTTTTAATATATAACTATATAAGTACTAATACTTAGCCCTATAATTATTATCTATCTATAGGTCTAACCACTATCTAAGAAATAAATATTATATTTATTATATATAATTAATACTTAATATATAACTAAGCCTTATTATAATATACTTTATATTAATTAGAGAAATACCTAGGACCTTATTACTATAAATACTATATATTTATTACTAATAATAAGCTAAGCTTATATATTTCCTTAAATAATTACTAAGGAAAGTACTAAGGATATTATACTTTTTCTTTTATTATAGGGATTTTATTATAAAAAAACCTTTAATATTTTATATATTAGGATTATCCTAGGAATTCCTATAGAATCTTAATCCTAGGAATATTTATTAAGTATATCTAGGGAATTCCATAGAAATTTTTATTTTTTATTTTATTAAAAATATCTTATTATTAATAAGTTATTATTAGCTAATAAAATTAATTATTTACTTAACTTTTATAATTTAGGTAAAAAAAATATATTAGATTTTACCTAAAAATAAGCTAAGAAAATTACTTTATAAGAAAAAGTAATTTATTAGAGAAAGAAAGTATTATTAGAATTCCTATAAATATCTAAAAAGGAATTTCTTAGGAAAGCTTAGAATAAGATTTCCTAGAGAATTCCTCTTAGGAAGATATTTTCTAGGGAATTTTTAGAGGGAATTTCTAGAGGGAATTCTAAGAGGGAATTCTTTGGATTATAAAAGGGAAAAGTAAGAAGAGAAAAGAGAAAGGATAGACTTATTTTATTAGATAAATTAATATTATTATTTTTATTTATTAAGTATTTTAGTATTTAGTCTTTTTATTTTACTAATATAATATCTTTATTATAATAGGTATAAAGGTATTATATTTTTTATATTATTTATTATTATAAGAGGTAGGATAGGTGGTATTTGACCTTCCTATGGATTTATCTGTAGTACTAAGCCTAGTTATAATATTAAATCCTTATTATATATAATTAGCTTTAAAGCTAAGTGCTTATTAAATACTCTTATAGTTAGAGCTAGAGGTTAAAGTAGTGCCTTAGTACTTACTATATACTTAAGTAATATCTATAAGAGGGTTATATTTTTATATAAATACTATAGGAAGGTAAATAAGGGTATAATAGGGCTATAGGGGATAGGTAAGGGTTATTAGCTTAAGGAATAATATATTAGTAATATTAGAATTAGAGGAAAATATTATAGCTATATTATTATATTAATATACTAATTTAATATCTAATTTAGCTATATTATATAATTATTATAATAAAAGTTATTTTAGGAGGCTAATTAGGCTCTTTTTAGTAGTTTTAGGTATTATTAGGTAGGTACTTTTATTTGTATATAAATTTAGTAGTAAGGGAAAAAAGGGAAAAAAGGAATTATAGTCTAGGAGAAATTTTAGGCCTTATATAAGCTTATTATACTAATTAGTAATAGTTGTTATACTAAATAGTAATTCTCTTTATATTTAAGTATTTTTAAAGTAAGTTTCTAAGGATAGCCTCTTTAAAATAGATAGATAAATAACTTTCTATTATTATTATTACTTAGTAATAATATAGTTAATTATAGGTATTATATTAATTAGCTAAATATTACTTTTTTTAAATCTTAATATAATATTATATCTTTTAAAGCTTACTTTATAGATAGTTATAAAAGTAGTAGTAAATTATTAGTAAGTAAATAATAAGTTGCTCTTTTTTATTGATTTTTAAAGCTTTTTTTAATATATATTCTTAAGAGGCTACAATATACTAATATTAAGAGGCTAAGTAAGATATATAAAATATAAGGGTAAAATATAAATAATAATATTAAAATAAATATAATAGTAAATAAATTTATATAATAAATAATTAGAAAAGTTATTTATTACTAAAAGGTAATATATTTTATTCTTTTAATCCTAAATAATAAAAGGAGCTTTATATTTAGTATTAGGTAATAAGGAATTATTAAATTACTTATTATAATTAAATTATTTTATAAATAATATACCTTTTTACTATACTTTAGTAAAGGCTTTCTAGGAATATATATTAAACCTATAAAGCTATTTAAATATAATATACTAATTACTAAAGCTAGTATCTAATTATATAAATTATATACTTAGAATATCTTTAATATTACTCTAGGATTTAATTAGTAATACCTTAAATATTAGCTATAGAGGGATATTATTTCTAATAGTATTTCCTATATTTATTTAGGTATAGGACTTATAATTAGCTAGATTAGTAACTTTAGAATAGTTTACCTATATTATATATATTACTAGAACCTTAATTTGTTCTTATAGGTAATTAATTTAAATACTATATTTATCCTTATTCTAATACTCTAAGGCATTAATATTATATTTTTAATAAAGAAGATTCTTTAATACCTCTTTAATAAAGAAGATCCTTTATAATTTTTTTAATTTAGTATTTTTTAGCTAAAAAGCTAGATCTTTCTAGCTATATAATATAGGTAATAAGAGCAATATCTTTATTAGCTAATAAATATATAGGGTAACTATTAGAATACCTAGGAATAATAAATAATAAAAAAGAAATAATAATATATTAAATTATTAATTTAATTATATTAAATTAAACTACTAAAGCTTTATATAAAGATAGTATTTTAATAGCTTTTACCTTACTTTATATATAATAAAGTATATTTAGATATTATACTATAAGTATATTTTATACTAATTTAATCTAAGCTTTTACTAATATATTTTTTACCTTTAAATAATACTTAGAATTATATTAAATATAAGGTATCTTATAGAGGTTAGTAGTATATTAGCTACACTACTAATACAATTAAATTAATAACTAAGATTAGGAACCTTAGTTAGGAATAAACTAAGTCAATTTAAATCTAATAGCACCTAAAGCCAAATTTTAGCTAGCTATATTAAATACTAACCCTAGCAACTTACTCTATATTAAAGAGTAGATATAACTTAGGAATATAGATCTTCTAGAGGTTTTAATACTAATAGTAATCTAAGTATAAGGTTTTTCCTCTAAAAGATTGTTATATTGTAGCTAGATAGTAGATAGAAATAATACAAAGAAATCGAAATAAGGTATCTTATTATTGTATAGGCTCTACTTAAAATTTCTTAATTTAGGTATAGTTTTTATAGTATAATTAATAAGGTTGATATGTAATTTACTATATTGGAGTTTTGTGGCTATATTGGGGTTTTATGACCAACCTCGGAGAGGTTGGCAGGCGGTCAAGCCCTATAATGCCAACGGGTATTATTTATCTTACAAAGCATACAAAGTGCATACGGATAGCACGGAGATTTACGTTGCGTCACCGCCAACAAACTTTCCAGACTGAATTTAACATAGGACAGTCACTGTGAAGGGTTTAATTGTTGTATAAATAGTTCTAGGGAGAATTAGTGGTGCAAGTCCGAGGTCAACTCTATCTGCGTTGGATTGTCATTACTAACCGGAATTCATGGTACAAAGTCTTCAATAAGTCGCTTGATACTGCACAGTTTGCGTCTATAAGCTTTGTGATTTTTTGAGGGGGGGGGGATTCAACAGGGAAACAGCATAGTAGCTAAGAGGTCTGAGATTATATTGTGTTAGGGACGATGAGTGTGAACATTGGTACAGGGTAAGAGAGGGGGGGGGGGGCTTTCCGCCAACAGATAGTCCAGCTGCAACACGCGGGTTGCAATACTAAGGACCAAGCCCGGATTCGCCTCAATTCATGATATTTGGCTAAGTTGAGAGGCTTTCTATTCGAGTGATTATTAGAATGAATAGTCCCAAGGATGTTTTTATTGTTTATTTGGCCTTGACTATTGTAAGTCGTTCATTTTATTTTATTTTATTTTATTTTAGTTGGTTTCTGGATCGCATATCCTTCCATGGTACAATGTTATAAATAGCCCCTTTTTATTCTGGGCTTGTTGTATCTTTTTGTATTACATTCAAGTCTACCCTATTTCCATATCTCTCATGGGTTTAATGGTTAAATGGGTTAGTGATTCTATGATCCATAATAGGTTTATAAGAATATTGCTTTGCCATGTACGTGGATTCGGGTGGCGATTTGCTTTGTGACAAGTTCTACGTACGAATCAGCACTTTATTTTGGGAATGAAGAGTCCATGGAGAGCTGAGTCGGGGTTGTTCCACTCTCAAGCGTTCCACAGTCTCTAATCCAGTCAAGAATCACGTTAATACATGCTACAATGCAGTAAAACTCCACCCTTTTCTTGGCCCGAGGACCAGACATTCTTCTTGTGTTGAATGGACACGCCCGCATCCGATTAAAAATAACGTGGCGTGCCCCAGAAGCTAGGGTCTCCACTTCGCCCGTGTTGCTTCTCCTGGTTTTAGTTTCGGCCGAGCGGTCCCCTAAAACTCCACTCTTGGGAGGAGCAGGCTGGTAGGCGACTGAAGATTGAGATTAAATTATGCTCCCCTGCATACACATGGTTCCATTGAGTCGAATGATTTTGCTCAACCCCATCCAGTCTCGCAGGGGGACCACGGATATCACGGCCGAATAGAGACCTTGTGGGTGGGTCCAGTACAGGCAATCCTGAATCCAGGACTCGTATTCCAAACCAGCTGACTCAATCAGCGTACCCGTAAAGTGGACCACACGACTCGGGTGGGTTCAGAATCTTGAAGAAAGCCTAGTACGTGTGAACCCGAATCAATAATGCCTTCTCTCTTCAGGGTGCACACGCCAAGGGTGCTGCGTCGCCCTTCTTGGGCTGAGCTTTTGGTGCTCCTTCCGTGTGCGCAATATGGTGTTTCTTTCAGCGCAAGCAACCTCTTCGGCCCTCTCAAATCGTTACCCATCTCGGCAATGTCTCACAGTGCAGAGCAGTTGAAAACCCACTTGGATCTCATCGAGGCAAAATCTATACATGTAGATCATCACCCACAGCCCACCCTACAGTTTAGGTCTCGGTTATCTACGCGAAGACGACGATCGACAGCCCGAATCAAATATATTAATGCCTTCTTCGTTGCGACTGATTGGCGAAATGTTCTTGATGGAATACTTGACCTTGGAACTTGCCTTAGTCCAGTACCAAACAGACCTTTACCCATTTAACTGGGTTTGTGGCTTAACAATCACCTGGCCGATATACTGTAGAGCAAGGCTGGCAGTAGACGACATACCCGAAACAGAAATTTGTACAAGGTCTTTCTGCATGGACTGGCGGGCAAGCGAATGCATCGGAATGCGGCCAAGGCAAGTGTTGCCATTTAACCGTTTAAGCATGTCTTGACAGGGCTGCTAAGTCTTAAACCCGTACTGAACCCGTTGTAATTTCCCATCTTGATGTGATTGGGTATTGTTCTGTCAGTACTGTGACACGATAACTCGACCATGTGGGTTCTGCCGTCATAAAACAAGCTAAATTCAGTTGAGCTACTCCATATTCAGCAGTCGGATACAGCCGGCCCCTCTCGTTTCCCAATAGTCTTGTTCGGCACGATTCAGCTAATCAGTTCCCACCCGAACCCAGGCGGATAATCGCGTAGCCACATCATCATGTCAAAACCAACAGCATACGCGCGCATATGTGCATATGTGCTAGACAATTCCATCCCCACAAGGTCGTATAAGACGTCTCAAGAGCAGGCTACACGCCGTGCATCCCCTTGTGTTCAAGTTTCACCCTCTAATATTCCCAGTCGCTCATTTATCGCATTTCTTTTCCCACGCTCTTTGGAATACCAGTCAATCGTTATGCATTATCTTTCCCTTGCCGTTGGCCTCGCCATTTTGGCCTCGCTCGCCGGCGCTAGTCCCTGTAGACCGCACAGCAGCAACCGTCCCAGCACTTTTCTTACCGCCGTGACCACTACTGAGAAGCCGACTACTGCGGAAACTGCTACTGCGAATACTACTGAGACCCCAACCACTGCTGCCGCGACTGAGATTACGACACAGACCACCTTCTCTTCAATTGTAACCGCCAACAATACCACCAAGTCTTGGGTTTCAACCAAGGCTATTGAGATTACAACACCGATCTTGAACACCACTGCCCTGATCACCACGGGCAAAACCACTACCGCTGAGACCACCAGTGTCGAGACCACCAGTCTCAAGACTACGACTGCCGAGACCCCTAAAGCGACGACCGTAGAGACCACCGCCTCAAATACCGCCGACACACCGACTTCAACTCACACCTCTGCTTCAACTACCAGCACGAGCACTGCGGTCACATCAACCACAGAAAATCTACTCCCTACCTTCACCGCTGTTGCTGGAAACTCGGGAAACACTGCCGTCGATGGCCGCACAATTAGAACCACCGGCTCGGTGAATAATGCTTTATATCTGGTTGATGATGGCGTTGACTCGCCGAATTACTTCGTCGGCACAATTTATGTTCAGGATTCCACAGGTTACTTGATGATTGATGATCTCTATATCGTCTATAACCCGAGCGTACAGATCCTCTATACAGCGGCGAAATCCCTTGACACAATTCTAACATCCGACTGGAAGAAGATCATTTGTACTACGCCGGCTTCCGATGGGTCCTTGTCGTGTGCACCAGAGGGTCTACCTGAGCGTACGCAATTCAGGGTCTCTGCCAGTGTGTCCACATATCTTGGTATCAGATTGGATGACCCCAGCACGTCGTCGAGTGGTTACGTAAATATCGATTTACTCGCTGGGACAACAGCCTAGATGTCAAGTGTTAATTTAAACTTGTATTATTCGGATCTAGAATAGGCAATCAACTTTACCATGTTCAAGTGACATACCAACTGTTCTTTATGGATGAGAATCGACAGGTTCCTAATAACTTCTGTTAACGCCGACGCCTAATTGTAATAGTTGTAATGGTACATGCTGGTCACGAGAAGAGGAGCTTACATCTACTCTTTAATTCCGCCTGGCTACAGACAAGTCATAGCTGCTAGCTGGCATTTGTTATACCTCTATGATTCAGGATCAAAAGAGGCAGAAGGATTTTCAGTCACAGATGTGTGGTGGATTAATAGGACCAAGTTATATTAAGAGCGGGGAAGTTTACGATGTAATGGCAATATTTCTCTAAAGATATATTAAAAAAATTATATAGTCGTCTTTTCATCGGCGTAGTGCTATGAAGATTCTATTATAGATCCGTGGATGGATTGATAAGAAGTGACCGGTCGGTTCTGAAAGTGAATGAGTTTAAAATTGGCAAGTAAAAAGCTGAGTTGTTAAAGATGATTGGATATATTTATAATTAAGTTGTTAGAAAAGCTTTGGTGGTACAACTCTTAGCAAATGATGCGTAAAATTAACCATTAGTAAGAGGCTAGAGGGAATTTTTCTCAAGATTCAACTCAACTCAACTTGCAAGGACCTTGGTAAGTATTGCGCTATTTGATTAAGCATGACATGTCCTTCAGTCTGGTTTGGCCATTCCCGGTAGACAGTGTGCTCATCACAAAGCCAAGGCAAACTTAAACATTCCCACAGCCTGATTGGTATCACGATATGAACAAGGTCAAGCATTGCAGTCAAACAACCAAGCCAATGGCTTTTTTTCTGCTACAAGGTAGGGGCAGAGTGGACATGCTCGAGCAAGATGGGCAAATATAGTAAAGTCCTACGAGCTTTTACTTGAAACGCCAGTCAATATATTCGCGTGACTTATGTGTACTACAAGCTTGAATTAGGTAGGCGCTCGTGGTTGGTAATAGAATACAAGATAATTGTTAAATTGTAAGGCATACTCATTATTGCTATCTGAACCTACTATTGGCACTCAAAGGCTTTATCAGCCACGTCTGGGATTGTCACCTATCTCGCTGGAATCATTCTACCACACCCAACCACCCAAAGTTCTGAATATAAGATGCCAAATGAGAGATCTTTGGTGATCATTGAATTTTAAGTTCTCTTATCCATCTCTATTTCCCAGTTCAGTGCAAATGGGTGTCAGATTTAACCTGGATGTGTTTCTTGGGGCAAGAGAATACATACGCTAGATGGACGGACAATATGGCCTGGGCGGGAATTCCCCCAGCGTACAGTCGCTGTTTGTCAATTCGGCACAACACAATGGATGTGGATATAAATAAATTGTCTTTAAAAGTCTAGCTATAACTACCCATGTCAAGAGGCTTCCATTTCTGTCTGCAATCAATATTGCCCATCAATCCATTAGTTACAAGCGAGCAGTTCGTTGTTTATGCAAACCGGTGCTATTGAGGATCCATCTAATGATCTCATTAGATTATCAATACTTTGGGTTGAGGTAATTACAGCAGGTATATAAATGTGTATTTTATCCGCTCATCATAAATATCGATGCAAAAGCAACGGCTGTAACAATACATAAGGCAATCCCTGGTGTCCTAGAACAAGAAGAGAATGTCCACTATTATATAAGGATTCTCTAACATTCCAATGTATCGATTATCCTTATTAACTAGTATTTCTTCCTACTATACTACTATATTAGATAACCTATAATCTATGCTTTAACTATAAATTAGTCGATTTGCCCCTCTATATAACAAATTCTACCACTACCTAGGAAGGGCAAAGGATTAAACAGCACTAAAAAAAATAAGAATTGCTATTTAGCATAATAGCTATTACTAGTTAGTATAATAAGCTTATATATTAGGCAGATTAATATTATTCTATTGAAATTATAGCTCTAGTAATAACTCTATAACTTAACTTTCCTTTTTTATTTTTATATATTTCTTACCTTTAATTTATATTATTTATATTATAATAATTAACTTTAAATTTAATTTTAATAATTTTCCTAATTCTTTAGAATTAATTAATAATATATATTAAATTTTATATTTTCTTAATAATAATAAAGCTATTTATTTTAAATTAATATTATAGATTTTTTATTTTTTATTATTATTAGATTTTAATTTATTTAAAGAACAATTTTTTTTCTTTTAAGTATTTTTTTATTATAATAAAAAAGCTCTTATTAAAAGAGGATTAGGCTCTAAGAGAATAATTAATAATATATTAATTTATACTTATATTACTTTAATTTATAATTATAATTATAAGTAAAAAACTTTAAGTATAAGAATATAGAAAACTATAATTTATAAAACTAATTATTTATTTAAAATTATTATTAAAATATTATAAGAGGCTAATAGCTTTTAAAGCTATATAATTACTAAATATTATTATAATTATAAGCCTTTTAAAGACCTATTTATATATATAGCTTATTATAAGTAAATTACTAATTAATATAAAAAATATTAAATCTAATTTTATAATAGCTTAATTATACCTTTTTAAGAGATTAGTAATATCCTATAATAAGCTAAACTAAGGCTTGTATTTTTTAAGCCTAAGAATATTTATAATAATTACTAAAGGCTATACTAAGAAGCATTTTAAGGCCTTATTATTATCTAAGTATAAATAATATATTTTTAGTAAAAGAAAGTTTAATATATAATTTAATATAGTAATAATAAGATTAAGGTAATCTTTTAGATTTATCCTTAGTATAAATAAATATAAAAATAATTTCTAGAAATATTAGAACTTAATAATATATATAAAATTAACTAATTTAATATATATTATTTCTAGGTTATAGGTATTATAGACTAAAAATTAATTACTAATCTTAGCTTTAGCCTTATTAATAATAAATATAAAGAGGACTATTCTTAGCTCTATAAATAACTTAGCTGGTGGTGTAGTGCAGTGGTCAGCGCGCTGTGTTTTTCACAGAGACCGGGGTTCGATTCCCCGCACCAGCCCCCGGCCCAGGGAAATAGGTAAAAAAGGGTTATTGTAACTAGTCATTTTTCCCCACTGGGGTTTTTATAGGCGATAATTGTAACTAAAATAATTGTGATATAAAGCTCTTATTGCTCCTTGTAAAATCTAACTAAATGCTAAATAAGAAAGCATCCTATTTATATATATATAGGTTAAGTTGAGCAATTAGATAAGGGTTTT
>JAHVYB010000336.1:0-27153 GCA_020623695.1 Calonectria henricotiae | reverse complement strand
AGGTAAATTCTGTGTGCTGTACCATGGCCAAGTAGTATCTTCTTTCTGTTCCCAACCCTTCTTTTTCCCTTGTCGCTTGTGGGTGTGGGGGGATGTGTTCCCCCGACCCCCCACACCAAGACGCACTGTGTGCCTTTTCTGGGGGACCGCAGTCCCACACCACCCAAACGCCACCTCGCCGCTTCATTAGTACCACCACCACCATCATCAACACCGACCTCACCCCCTCCCCCCCCCCCCCCCCCCCCAACACAAATGCACATGCAGGAACTGCAATAGTTAACCAGCTTCCATCCTCCACACATGCCGGCCGCCTTGTCCAACGCCAAACACCAAACACCACCATGGCCACCGTATCCAATGCCCGTCCCATTGCCATTTTGACGGGTTACATGATCACCGCCGCCGCTCTGACGGCATGGTGCATCGCCATCATCTGCAAGCGCCCCGCCGGTAAAACCTCGAATGCATCATCAGGTCACCGCCGTGTCGCCGTCTTCTCCGCCCTCGCCGCGGTGAGCCTCGCGACAACATGGTACCACATGTTTTGCTACTTCCAATGGTCCTACCGTCAATGGGCCGCCGTGCACACCCTCGAGGACCCCGAAGCGCTGTACTTGGGCGAGTGGCTTCGTGACACCTCGCTCTTTAAGCAGGCGTGGGGTTCAACGCTGGAAACACCACCAAGGGCCTGGTGGCCGATGCAAATCTTTGGCTTCTGCGCAAACTGGAGCGTTATGCTTGCAGCACAAGGTATTTATCAATTTTAATTTTATTTATTCGTGTGTTTATTTACTTTATTTACTTGCTATTTATTATTTACTATGCATTTATTCATTTTTATTCTATTTTTTTGTGGTTTTTTTTGGCTTCATTTACAAGTCTACACTTCATGCTAACAACGCTCATCAACCAAAGCCCAAAAGAGAAATATTCCACACATATGGGCTTTTATGTTGCTTGGCCAAGTTGTTGCCATATCTTTTGCGTCAAACCTGTCGTTTCTTGCCTTCACCGTATATGATACTGTGGCTCCAACCAATGGCACCAAGACGCCTCAGCCGAAGCCAACCTCGGCGCCACCGTCCTCGTCGGCCTTCTGGTGGCCCGCCATCCTTGCAGTCAATGTGGCATCCTCCATCTACATCCCAAGCCAGTTTGATAGTCCGCTCTTCCTAAAGTACCTCCTGGTGCCTCATATCTTGGCATTCGTACCCCTGCTGTTGAACGGGTTGCTGCGCACTCCAGTGCTCCCACATTCGCTCAGCCAACCGTCCCTGGCCATCCAGGCTGGGGTCATTGTCACATTGCTGGCAGTTGCCACCTGGGCTATTCTGGATCAAGGGGGGGATTTTGACCTTGTGCTTCGAACATTTCACGAACACCCCGCCGTTAGTAGCGTGGGGTGGGATGTCGTTTGTTGCTGGGTAAGCTATACGGCTTGGCATATTCTCGGACAAAGCTAAGTGGACACATTGGATACAATCTTTAAACAAAATTGGCATTGCATCAAGGCTTTTGTCCTTATAGGCGCATTGATTAAAACGAAGAACGGGTTCAAAATGGATCGTGCATGTGAAATTGCATCGATGTGGTTGGGCGACATCAGTAGGATTAGAAACTGTTCAATAACTATGATTCAATTGAACGTTCCAAGGTCACCATTTTCTTCTTCTTTCTTTTGTGGCCTTTACAAATTTCCATGAATCAGATTTTATTCGCGAAATGCCATCTCTTTAGTCAACCAACCCGGCCTCTCAGAGTAAAAACCATGTGCCCGGGACCATGCACTAGATCAAAAACCTCTGTGAGCCAAGCAAGTTCATCACCCCCCACCTAGCTTTTCCAGCAATTGCTATGACTAAGATCAGTGGTATTCGGCTGTCATTCTCTGCCAATCTACTCCTTCTTGTCATCCTTTTTCTTCTCCTTGTCCTTGTCCTTGTCCTTGTCCTCCTTTTCCTTCTTCTCTCGCATCTCTCTGTTTCGCTTGGCGTCTTCGGCAGTAATGTTCATGTAGACGCTGCCAAATTTACACCCGCAGTGCAAACAGATTGTGCCCTCGTTCAGGCTCTTGGTCGAGCAGCCAGGGTTGGCGCACCGCCAGGGTGAGCCCATACTGCCGACGATTGCTGTTAGCGCTTGCTTTTGCTAGGTGGGAGGTGGCGGGGTAGTCTTTTGGGCTCGGTCGGCGCCAGGTTGGGTGAGCTGCTGCCAAGTCGGTGACTTCGGAAGTTGAGTCTATTAGTGATGGGTTGCTTGGTGTAGTAGTGGTGAGTTTTGGTGAGCTGCATCGACCTGGTTTCCATAGGACTAGGCTCTGGATTTATAGATATCCATGGGTGGTGGTGTCTTTGGCGGTTGATTCATTGTAGTTGAAGTGTTTTGTGAACATCAATGTTGGCATTGGTGAACACTATCCAGAGCAAACACTTTCACCGCGACATCCTCGACCCAGCCGAAGTAAAACGGAATGGTACATGGGAAATGAATTAAAAATTTTAAATTAAAAAAAATAAAACACTAATCAGCGAATTGTAAACTAGTTGCAGTATTTCGAAACCATTGGTACACTACTAAAGATCTTTGTTTAGGCCAGTCAATTCACCTCAACACAAACCCAGTCAGCGACAGAACAAGCAGTCATTCCAGTGAATCTTCGAAAACGCCATACTGTGAAACGGTGAGTTGAGAACTATCAGTAGAATTACAAAAACAGCTGTATTGTTCCAGAGAGCCTACTTCCCGCCTAGCAACTGTCACCAATGTAACAATGGTCAACGACAACTGGCTATTCTCCAGAACCGTAAGCTAGGATTACAGAGACAGCAAAGTGATCAATCTCAAAATGATTTAGCTGCAGTATTCTACAAACAGTTGTGTGATGGTGGGTATTTTAGGACATGGTCAGCTGGCTTGAAACAACACGGCTTCGTTATCACAGGACAACGAAATAATGCATACGCATCTCAAGTCGAGTATGTGTACCGGCAGTACTATGCCTAAATTATAAACTAACTATATATGATATCCTAACTCTCTAAATTCTCCATTTAAAAGGGTGTGCTTCGGTGTTAAACACGTACTCATCCAGGTTAATCAGATCTGGCTCGCTAAAGATTAGATAAAAGTACTTGAGCGTCTCGCCCATCCAAAACGACTCCATCGAGTCCACCTCCCGGGGCTTTTCGTCCTTGGCTGTGACATCCCACACGGCCGTGTTGGCCAACTCGGTTGCCGTGGTCGAGTTGATGGCTTGGAACATGTCCCACGCCGACTCAACCAAGTCGGTTCGGCCAGTGATACGGTATAGGAGAAACACGCTCTCGATAGCCTCGGGGCGCAGGATGTACCGGCGATCGGGTATCTCAGTGAATCCCTTTGGCAAGTGCTTCTCTTTGATGATTGTATCAGCCTCCAGCTCCTTGCCCTCCTCTCCCCGTGCCTTCTCGAGAACTGCTTGCTTCCAGCGGCTCTCATCCCACTTGCAGTCGTCCTTGGATTCGCAAGGGATCATGAAGAAGGTTTCGGGCATGATTCCGTATGGAAGCGCCTTGTATGTGTACACACAGCCATCCGCGATTTTGGCGCCAAGCTTGACGTCCTGAGGTCGGGAAAATAACTTTCCGCCCAGCGCCAGAGTCCCGCCCAAATAGCACACAAGGTGCTGGCCTTGAGGTTCCAGTTTTATCGTGACGTTGTCGTCCATCTTTTGAGTGCGGACCTGTCCCGAAATAAGAATGTCTTCGTTTGTGGGTGTCATGGGCCGGAAAAGGATGTGCTTGGCGGCCGTGTCCATCGACTTCTCGTACATTTTCTGGTAGACAGGCAGCTGACCACCGAGCAGGGCAGCCATTTTGGGCATATATTCGTACCATGAGTCGGCCATGGCTCCGAGCGTAAATGTCGACCCAGAGTTGAAGATGAGTTCCTTGGCATTCACAGTTAGTGGCCACAGCCCTGGAACATCGGTCGAATCCTGGGCCGCAGCCAAGTAGTCGGTGATGCGCTGCACGGCATCAAACCACTTGGGGTTTCCCGTCAGCTGTGAGAGGCGCGTAAACTCCATGGACAAACTGCCAATTTCAGCCAACAAGACGCCTTCGCTCGCTTCCTGCTTCTCTTTCCTGATGGCGGCGTGAGGGTCCCAGCGGGTGATGGGCATGTGGTTGGGCGTGTCAAAGGCCTTGTACAGCATGTCGCCCACCTGTGCGGCTTTGCGCAGCAGGCGGGCGTCGCCACTGAGGTCAAAAGCGGACAGAAAAGCACCCAGGTACCTGATGGTGGTCTCGAAGGTGTTGATCTCCTTGGCGTCGGTCTGCGTAAAGTCGATGGATTGAACAGCATCGACAGTTTCCATAAAGTCCTTCTTCAGGTCCATGATCCAGAGAGTGTCAAGGGCATCAACCATGGTGGCCGCCCATCCGCCAAAGGGGTTGCGGCGGCCGCCCGAGACGGGGGTAAGCTCATCGGCCATCCATGCCTTGTTGTGGTAGGATTTCCAGGCCTTAGTGAAAGTCTCCTTGATGGCGGCCCGGCGCTCTTCGCGCAGGGCGCGGGCCGTGGCCGTCTCAGGCTCGAACTCGGCCTGCACCTTGGGGAAGACCTCGGGGGTGCCTGTTGGGAGCGTCTGGACTGTGGCAGGAGGGTAATCGGTGGCTATGGTCCTCCAAAGGTACATGTCGTCAGCGCTGGGCCGCCAGGCTGCGGGATCGACGGGGCCATTAAGCTTTTGCTCCAAGACGACCGTCGCTGTGCTGCGCGTGCATGTGAGGTAGATCAACACCAGGGACATCAGGACGGCCGCTGACAGGATGGTTCTGCTGCGGGGCAACATGGTGGCGAGTTTACAGGGACCGAAATGGGGCAACGACAGTCATCGAGAAGGATGCAATGTGGAGGGAAGCAAAGGATGAGGAAGGAAAGGACAGACGCTTCATGGACTACGAAACAGCGATAGTGACGAAACAGCGATAGTGTTGAAACAAAAGTAAGCAAGCCATCTCCATTCCCACTCGTTGAAACGCAGTCAATGCGGTCGGTTTTCTTGGCGCCCCGGCCAGGGGATGAGTGCATCCGTCAATCAGGGCAACCATCTCCAGCAGGGCCGCAACCAGACCGAGATTCCTGTGGCTAGCCGAGCCCCCCGTTGGCCCTGTGGCTGGGGGGTCCTGCCGCCGCTAGAGCCAGCCAGATCCAGCTTGAGCCAACTGCAGGCATTGGCGTGCAGCACCTATACGACCGTACGGATGTGGTAAATTTAGGCCTTGTCAGCACCCTCCTGCATGTTGCTCTGCTTCCTCTCAATGAGGACCCTATCTATGAATGCATTCTCATCTGCATGTCTGAAATGACTAGACTCCGCCGCGGGCTGCCTTTCACGCCCCAAGGAATTGCAAAGGTGCAGAGCCCTCATTATGATTCATACATGGTTGGGCCGAAGAAGGCGGGCTTTGCTGACCTATCCCCGCCGCATCTTCTCAGCCTTCATCAACGATAAATACTGTTTCCTTTTTCCTTCTCTTCTTCTAGACTAATCTTCAACTTTATCGCTCGCTTTAAAAGACTACACATCTATTAGACTTCTTTTGCATATTTGTATTTTTTTTTGTTTTTGTTTTTGTTTTTGTTTTTCCATAGTTTCTTCTATTTTTCATCCGAGGGTTTGTTCTGTCTCGATAGACCTATCTTCGCCATGATCACTAGGTTTCATCTGACCGCAGCTATTTTTCTCATTCCACTTTTAACCCTCTTCATTCGCACCGCATTCACCTCCTGCTACTATCCCAATGGCGACTCGGCGCCAGATGATACACCATGCAGCAACGAGAGCAAGCACTCGTGGTGTTGTGGCCAGGGATACACATGTCTCTCTAACAAAAGTTTCCAGGCCACAAAAAACATGCTACAAAAGGGCAATGCTACCGAATTTGTCCGCGGGTCATGTACAGATAAGGATTGGAGGAGCCCCAGCTGCCCGTCATTTTGTATCAATGCTGAGGATGGCAATGTCAACGGTGGCGGGACAATGGGCCAGTGCGAGGATACCAGCAGGCGCTTGTACTGGTGCATCAACGATAACCGAGATGGTGTGGGTTGGTTGTACTAGTGAGTAAAATGTTCTACACTTTCCAGTTGATGCTGGCAACGGCTACACACACGGGTACCCGTGCAAATAGCCATCTTAGCTAAGCTTCGCATAGCTTCAAATGAGGGATTTTTTTTATTTTTATTTTTTACAAAGGCTAGTCAATTGCAGGTCAATTCAATAGCTAGTAGCTTCTATCCCATCAATTGGATACACAAAACGTTTCCACTGTCAATTTCCGAGGCACCATAGCATCATATACGTTCGTCTGTTGTTGACGGAATTCAATGAGCTTACGCGGCACTAATAGCCACTTAATCACATAGATACAATGAATCACTTTATATATCCTCTCATATGTGTGAATTTAACTATTATATGTATGATAGAGATATATCTTTGAAGCTATGCGAATCTTAGCTAAGATGGCTATTTGCACGGGTACCCGTGTGTGTAGCCGTTCCCGTTAATGCTCAGTGTTTGACTAGGTAAGCAACTGACTTGGACGCCGAACATTAGGAACACGGTCGCCAGCGACTACCATTGCCATCTCTCCTACAGCGAGTTCCAGGGCAATGTACCGGGCGTTACATGAAGTTAATGCAGCTGAAATAACACCAACGCCAGCCACAATGCCAGAGTCATCCGGCCACTCCGAGTCAGAGGCTCACCCGGATGTCAAAAGTCCCATTATCGCTGCCGCCATCGCCGGCACTGCCATCCTCCTCTTTCTTGGTATTATAGGTACCTTTCTACATTTTCGGGGCAAGAATCAGGTGGATAGAACCATGCTATGCGAACCCAAAACGCCTTTCCGTGACTATGGCACCCAAGATGAATACCCGACTACTGAGAGCGCTTCCAACGACACATGCTTGTCAACGGCGCCCCTGTCAGCCTGGTATCCGGAGCCGCTACAACTCGGGGCCCATTTCGAGTCCTCTACAGTGTCGCTGCTGCAAGAAGCCCGTACAGGTGATCACCGCCCGAGTTAAGATAGTATTCACTGCGTCTTGTGGCCTGGCAAGTTAGTCGTCTGGGATGACACAGTGGGGAAATATTTTGTTTCCAACACACTGCGACGAAAAGCATTCTAATAAAATAGCGGGGATTGTAAATGAATAGATGTGACCTATATTATGGTTTTAAATTTATGTTTATTAATTTCGTACATTTTTCTTTATTTACTATTGGGCTCCTCATTAATTTCTGATACTGTGCACCACGTTGTCCGTCACCTATTTTGGCCATGTAGTATTATTGGTCAAAGCATGGGGAGCCTTTGTCAATTCTTGACATATTTTTCCCGGAAGGATTGCGGATAGTGTTGGGTTTTGTAAGATCTTACACCGGCACAGTACATCCGAAATGGAATCGTAAGGAATAAAATGGCTTGCCAACAACACCTGCATCGTTTCGAGTGTAGATCCAGGTCCTCCTCTGGTCCATGTCCCGTCCCTCCATCACAGAGCTAACCCACCCGCTAGGTCCAGCACATCCCGCAGAAGGCCCCACGATTGCCGGGTTTAGTACGGAACTAGCCCGACCCCTGATCTCGCTAGGCGGCTCAGCCACTGCGGGCCTGCGCCTCGCTCGACGCAAACCTGGTCTCACTCGCCTCGCAACGCTCATTTCACCGGACAGAAGCATTCCATCATCTCATGACAGATCCCTCGTCCAACCCCGTCGCAAACCATCAACAAAATACAACAGAGTGGTTTTGTGATACTACGGCCCTACAGCTGACGCCTCCTCCCCCCCTCCTCTGCCCGCGATGCCGTCGGCTCCCCAGGATCCGCAGCCGCAGCAGGAGGCTTATCATGACGAGGACCTGGAGCTGAATACGCTAGATAGTGTCGCCGTCTACAACGACGCCGCAACCAGCGACGACCTTGACGACGATGAAGATGGCGGATCTAGCCTGTACCTGTCAGACCCAGATCTCCCCCTCACATCAAACCCTGTCGGCCATCTCCAGGGCTCGTCGCCGACGCGGTTGCCAAGATGGCTCTTAGACCGGAAGCGTCGGTGGTCATGGTCCCTCTCCTTCGCCTCATCACGCCTCTCCCAATGGACCTCTTCATCGCCGATCATCAAGGGTCTTGTCGCCCGGCTCAAGGTGCTCCTCCGCCCGCGCCTCACATGGCGCTATATTGCCTGCGCCATTGTCGGCCTCTATGTTCTCTACTGCTTCCTCACTTGGCAGCCCTTTTTTTCCTCGGCCCTGCCAAACTATTCCGGTCCTCATGACGTCGGCGCCATTGACATCGAGGTTCCCCTCGAGAAGCCCATCACCATCTCCGACACCATCCTGCGCGACACGCGCGAGCCCGCCTTCAAAGTTGAAACGGTGCTCTTCACCCTCTATTACCCCGCAGAAAAGGGCGTCCGCTCCAAAAAGTCGCGGCACCCATGGGTCTCTCGCCCCATTAGCCTGACGGCCGAGGGATACGCCCGCATCGCCCACGTCAACAACTTCATCATCCGACCCATCTTCACCTTTGCACTATGGCTTCTCGCCGGCAGTGTTGGCATTCCCGCCAAGGTAGATGTCCCCCTCCTCGGGTCTGAGGACGCCGAAACCCACTCAGACAAGTTCCCCGTCATGGTCTTTTCCCATGGCATGGCCAGCTCCCGCACCGACTACACTCACTATCTCGGCGAGCTTGCCAGCCGCGGCTACATCATTGCCGCTATTGAGCACCGCGACGGCAGCTGCCCCGGGTCTCTCATCCAGATCAAGAACAAGAAGGACAAGCAGGTGCTTCTCATGCAAGAGAGCGACCTTGAGTCTGACCCCCCAATTACTACCGAGCAGCTGAAAAGGGAGCAGCTCGCTTTTCGTGACGTCGAAATCTATGAGACTATTCGCGTCCTGCAATCAATCAACGACGGAGAAGGATTCGACGGCGTCTTCCTTCTCAACTCCCGCAATGAGGGCCACGCCCTAACCGCCTGGGCTGAGCGCCTCGACGTCGACCAAGTAACCATCAGTGGCCACTCATACGGTGCCACCGGTGCCTTGCAAGCACTAAAGACGGCAAACACGACCGCGACGAACCCGGCAATTGGCGGCATCATCCTGGATCCAGGCAAGGAGAGTGGCCAGCTGAATGCCGAAGTGCCCGTTCCCGTCCTCGTCGTGCACTCCAACTCATGGTCCAAGAAGCACAGCATCTTCTTCGGCCGCCCGCACTTTGACACCGTCCGCGATCTCGTCCGAGGCGTCCTCGAGCGCGCCGGTAACGCCTGGTTCCTCACCAGCCTCGGCACCGCCCACACCAGCGTGACCGACGCGCCCCTGCTGCAGCCCATCCTGCTGAGTCTCGTCACCGGCACCACCATGCCCGTGCGCGAGGCGCTGGGCGAGTACGTCAAGGTCTCCATCGACTTTCTCCGCTTCCTCGAAAAGAGTGACCCCAAGGGCGTTCTGCGTGAGAAGGTGACACACGAAAAGTATGGCAAGTGGGTGAGCGACGAGAGAAGAAAGGACTTTCCAGAGGACATGGCCAAGCACTGGGAGGTCCATGTAAGTTCCCAGCAGTCTGCGTAAATTTTAGGTTAGCCGGCGTCCACGATTTTGTTGTTTTTTTTGGTCTACAGATACCTATTAGAATTGCAATGTATACAATCTTCATACACTAATGTTATCACGTCTCGTCCTAGTTAGCCTTTTCATTGCCAAATGGCCTTTCCCCTTCACCATTTACGAACTGCAGACTAGTAAAACAATTACAGTAGTTGTTTATAACTCTGATTCAAAAACCATCATTTCCTCCATCTTATTACGAGTCTTCCATTCGCCACCAATTTCCGCCAAACTTTGCAATCATGGGCCACAATTGAACCAGCTCCCCAAGTCTAACGGGATATTCCACCAATCATCCATTACACCCTGGTTGTACCCCACATGTAGCCCTAATTATATTATTCCTCGTCCCTATAAAGAAGTCCCCTTCATATAAACGCTGCTGGCGAACTCCCCATCTCGGTTCCCGTGATGTCGCCAGGTGTTCGCCTGCGCTGATTGTCCAGGAACATGTTCACCATCTGCTTGCTGTCCATCGTTGGTGTGTCCAGATTCAAGCCTCTCGCCCACTTGCTCTTCCCATCTTCGTCTTTCACCTCGATTCGATTTCGAGATCTGGGTGTAGATTGGCTGGTATTGTAGCCAGCTCGGTGTGCTGGTGATCCTGAAGCCGTATTCACAAACTGTCGCTCGATCGCAACTGTTAGATCAGGGCTTGGCTTGGCTGGAGATCCATGCTTCTCTGCTATATTTTGGGGTGTGTGACGCTTCTCATGGGCTTCATTGAGGGAAGAATTGATTTCACTAATATTATTGAACGACCCTTCGCGAACCATATCTGTCAGGTTGGCTGACTGGCTTATTTGAGACTCGTCGTGGCTTTCTGGAGGGCAGGAGCCAACCCGAAGTTGGCTCCGCGGTGGTACTTTTGGGGGGCCTCGCTGCAAACCCGGCGATGACGCCCCCCAAGGAGCCTCATTCTCGTCAGAATGGACCATCCCCTTGTCGACATTGGTGTGAGAGACCATGGCAACAGGTTTGAGGCGAGCATTCCCTTGGACAGATTCCAAGGGGTTCCGGATGGGAGATCCATCAGAATTCACTCTCACTGGTCTGATAACCTCCTGGGCCGAATATATCTCTGCTCGCTCTCTGACATGGCCTAGTGCCGGAAGAGTCGTCTGTTGGTTTTCTCCATTGCCCATCCTCGATAACACAGTTGAGCCTTCTAGTTTAGACACATTTGCGCTAAGCAATGTCATCCACTCAACCGAGCTAGCGGCAGACACGTGTCGCCGATGCTGGCTCGGCAGCTTGCATGCGGTTTCATCAACAAATACTGTCGTGCTCCCATTGTTTTGATCTATGGGTGACCCATGCCACTGGGGTTCTGACGGCGTTGCAGCCGTGGATACTGGCTGCTTAACGTCCTCAGTCCCGCAAGAATATATACTTTCTGCATAGCCCATTCGAGGATCTTTATCAGATTCTGAGCTGCTAGGTCGGCGAGTAGGAAGACTAATATCAGATAGAGATTTAAAATATTTTGAGCTGGGTATGTCGGCCGATTGCTGTTCTTCTGATGTCTTCATGTTCTCCTGAAGAGCACGCCGGTATGGGCTTGCTGTGCGGAATAGGTGACAAGTAGGACTTGCAAAGAATGCCGAGCTCCTTTTTGAAATTGTTGCTGACGTATTAATATGGGTTCCGGCTTCGCAACTCTCTCGTGTGGTCAATGTTTCGTCTTCGTCAACCTCTCCTGCGTCACAAGCAGAAAGTCGGTTTGGTGTGTTTTTCTCTTCAGAGTTTGTTAGATACTTAGATTGATGCCGTATTTCAGTCTCGGGTTTATTTTTCTGGTCCCCGAAAACATCATCCTCAACTCCGACATATCGAATAGTTGATGATTTCCATCCACCGCTCTCTAATCCGCTTGCTGGGGTTTGCATATTGTTCACGACATTCGTCAATGCTTCTTCTTGTTTTTTTATCTCATTCATTCTTTTCAGAAGTACTGAGCACACCGGTTGGCCAGAAGTCGGTAGCCCAGAAGAGCCCTGGTCCTGGCCTGCAGATTGTTTCTGTGCCGAATTAGATGATTGCATTTGTGGCACATTTTCATCAATCATGGACAGGCGTCGGCATTCCCAATCCTCCGTACTGGATGCAGTATTGGTTATGGAGTCTGTCCAACTGGTGACTCGAGATTTATCATCTGATATTTGTTTCTCTGCGCTTCCGATGCTTTCGACGCTGCCCCTTCGGGATCTCAGTTCCTGGTTAAAGGAAACTGCGTGCAACGATGGGACATGCGAAGGTACCCGTAAGACCGACGTTTCTTGGGGTATCTTATCCTCATCAAAGGGCAGACAGCTCTCTCCCTCTGATTCATGAGTGTTCTGTTCATCGTCGCGCACCTCAGACTCTGAGGTACACTTTGGCCGAGTAAAAAGGCCTTTCAACTTACTTCGAAGAGTCTTAGATACCTTTCGCGCAGTTGTTCGAAGTCCAGTTTGTTTAGGCATAGATGAGCTGTGTCCAGAGAAAGTCGAAGATAGGCCTGTGCTATTGTTGCTGCTGCTGCGCAAGGACTTGCGAAATCCCAATGCGCTCTCACTTCTCTTATTCTTCGAACCAAAAAATATGGATGGGCGTGGCTTCAAGAGGGTTTGCTCTTGAACATGATTTCTAAACCTTTCCCTTGCCAGTTGAACTGCTAGATCGTTCTCTGCACGGCTGGTACAGCGGGATGATGCTGTGTCACGTCTTCCCTTTAGAACGCTAAGCGATGTTGAGGGTCGAGGCGGATGATTGGTCGAAAGAGGATCATTCTCTTTTCTGTGTATCGCAGCATCGTAGCCGACAAGCTTCGTGTTCCCAGTCTCGGAAATTCTATTGCTGAGGTAGCATCCAGTGTTGAGGGGATTGAAGGTGGAAAACATAGATCTTGATTTGCGCAGCCTTCGGTAGGATGAGGGCATTGAAGCGATATCATCTTCGGGAGTGTAAATCTCACTGGGGACTTGCAAGGATTCGAGGTAACGCTTTGTGAGCCCATGGGGATCCGTCGTTGGTCTGGGGCATGATAATGTTGATGCTGGCCTATTATCCACGCTTCCAAGAACATGAAGCCCATGAGTAGTGAGGCCAGACCCAATCGAATGTTCACTCGCCCTTGAAGCCAAATTTCTTCGAGGGCGGGCAGCTGGCCCAACAAATCTTACACTCTTCTGGCGCCTGATGCCGGAAGCATCTCGCGATGTGTTTTGCAAGCTCTTGGCACTATTATCTCGTTCCAAGCCAAGCCTTGCCGAACTGGGAGCGCTTCCGTTTCTTTCCATCACAAAACTATGATGCTCTCGAAGAGATGGGGGGGATTGGCGAAACGTTTGGTTCTGGGATTTGCGATATGATATCAACGCCGCAATGTGGGCATCCCGCTTAGCGGCAACCGGATCGATTATCTCAAAATGCACAGGGCTTCGAGAAATAGAATTAGTTGACTTACTGCGACTCAGCGGACGGCGGTTTCTGTTTCTGGTACTACTGCGACGGAGCATCTCCAACCTAACGAGCACCCCGTTGTGAAACACGAAGAAATAAGTCGGGCCAGGATTGCGAGGGTGACAGGCCAGTGAGGTCGTCGCGTTAATTCGGAAGTTTGTTTTGCAAGGTGAAGCTAACCAAAGACTACAGCAGAGCAACTGAACAACGAGAATGGATGCAACAAGGCTTCAATGGGATGCACGACGTGCTGAGGAAGATCAAATGGGGGATGGATATGGAAGGGGAGTGCTTGGTTGGTCTCTCAGCTTGTGAATCATGATTCCGAACAATGAATGCCCAGGGAAGGAGCATATGTGCTCTGCCCGCCTCGGTAGGAAGGGCGTCCAACCAGCAGCGTGAAGGATGCCCATGGCACACTTTCTGGGAAATACACTCCTGTCAGCAACATGCTCGACATGATGACTTCATGCAAATGTGATTCCAAAGAAATGATACAATCAAATGTATTCTTACGGGGTTATGAGAAAACGTCCGATCCTTATATGCATAAAACCATTCTCGGCGATTAAATCGCGATCAGAACAAATACCGTGGGTCCAAGCCCCAAGTCCGTACCAAGTGTTACCCAAAACGAAACGCACCAACCAAATACCTGTCTGCAATCCCAAACCAATGCATAGCCCTAGACACCAATAATGATTCTGTATATGTTCTTACACGGAGATCTCCTTGAGGAACTGGTCAATCTCCTCGTCGACAAGATCGTGAATCTTCTTGGAGAACTTCTCGGCCTTGTTGCCGTACTTCTTGGCCGTCTTAACAATCTTGCCAGAGACAATGTTGAGGTCGTCCTCGATAGCAACCTCAAGCTCCTCAATAGAGGAAGGGAATGAGCTAGACTTCTTGGCAGTGTAGCTACCGTTCTGGATGATCTTCTTGTAGTTGCTGCAGCCACCACCGTTCCAGGCCAGAACGTTAGGGCTGTCATCACCAACATCCGCAAGGATGCCCTCGGTACCAATGGAAATGATAGCCTCCTTAAGCTCCTTGGGAGTGATGGAAGCGAGAGCATACTCAGAATCCTCAGCAGGCTGAAGGGAGAGGTAATAGGCCAAAAGACCAGCAATGTGGGGGGAGGCCATGGAAGTACCAGAGATGGTATTGATGGCGTGAGGGCTGCCGATCCAGGTAGACTTGATGCTCAAGCCCGGGGCGAAGATGTCAGTGCACTTGCCAAAGTTGGAGAAGTATGCACGCTCATCGCCGAGGGTGGAAGCGCCGACAGTGACGGGAAGGTCGGCAGCAGCAGGGGAGTAGTTGCAGGCATCGGCGTTGTCGTTACCAGCAGCAACGGCAAAGTGGACACCAGTGCGAACAGCGGCGTTGACAGCGGCATCAAGAGCCTGAGTCTTGCCTCCACCAAGCGACATGTTAGCAACGGAGCCCTTGAAGCCCTTGCGCTTGCCATCCTTAGCGGCCTTGACCTGCTCAATGTGGCGCTCGGCAGCAACCTCAACACCCTTAACGACGTCGGCCATGGAACCAGATCCGTTGGATCGGAGGACCTTCACGGCGTAAATGTGAGCCTTCTTAGCCACACCGTACTTCTTTCCAGCGATGGTGCCAGAGCAGTGAGTACCGTGGCCATTGCCATCCTCGTCGGCATCACCGGAGGGAACAGTCTTGAGCCAGGTAGCTCGCTTCTCAAAGTCGACGTGGTCAACGTAGGTACCGGTGTCAATGACGTAGGCATCGACTCCCTCACCGGCATCAGTAGAGTAAAGGTACTTGTTGAATGTACCGAATGAGAGAGAGTCACGGTGCGAGATACGAGCAAGACCCCAAGGGGCGCTGCTCTCAGTGTCGGGGGAGCATGAGTCCGTCGACAGCGAACCCTTAGAGTCAACAGGAAGCATAGTGTGAACCATCGTGTCTCGCTCGATGTATTCGATCTGTAGAGTTTAATTAGCTTTTGCGCATTCGACATTGATGGATGAGTATTGAAAACTTACATCAGGGTGGTTTCGGACCTTTTCGATGACAGAGTCATCGAAGTGGCCGGAGTAACCCTTGAAGTTACCGATTTTATAGGTGTGCTTCAGGCCGGCAAATGTGGTGGCATCCTGTCCACGCTTGCGAAGCTCGAGGCGATCCTGCTCACCTCCCTTGTGGAGATCGGTGATCCAGACGTGGTGGTCTGAAGCGCCGGCCTCGTCGACGTGGTCCTTGAACTTGATGATGTATGAATCGGGGATTTCTTCGGCATGCACAGTGCTAAGAACGGGAGCGGACTTGTCGTGGATGGTGCCAACGCTGAACGTGCTGGCGCTGGCGGCGCTGGCGAAAGCCGCCAAAGTGAGTGTGAATGAGTACTTCATGATGACGATACCACGCGATAAGGAAAGCGGGAGTTCTGATGGTCTGCCTGCGACCTAGGAAGACGACTAAAAAAGATAGGCTGAATAGTGCAGCCCTCTGAGACGATGTGATGGGAGAGGGCGATACCTTGTGGATGGGAGATGATGAAGGAAGGAAGATGGGGAAGAAAGGAAGAAGAGTCCAGATGGAGAGGACCTGGGGTAGATAAACGAAAGAGCCGTAGGCGTGCGACAGCTCCGGTGTTGCCTCATCAGCGGGCCAGAGCGGGCCATTGCGGGCGAGAGGGTGAGAGGGCGGGAGGCGTGACGCATTCGCTGGGGAGTGCGATAGGGAGCGGTGGCTGAGCGCCAAATAGGGTTTAGCGCAGCCCAGGACAGCCAATCCTGTGACGCATCTGGTTCCCAGGGCGATGCGATAACGACACCCGCTTGGATCCCTAGCTACCTTGAGCTCCCATGATAGCTCCGTGCGATCGATTGCGCTGACACGGTACACAGTCAGTGGCGCTTGGACGCGCGAGTCACGATGCACTCCAGGTGTTCGGGACTAGGCGACTTGGGAGCTTTGTGAGCCGCGATACGAGCTTGAATTTATGTGCCGAAGGAGCGGCTGCTAATCGCGCGAGCAACCAGACGTCCGTTACCGTATCATGATGGTTGCGCACCACAGATGCGAGATGCAGCTACCCAGGCTCCAGACTGCCTAACACTGGGTGATCAGCATGGCCTTGGTGCTGATTGTCTCATCCCCGCTCGGCTTACGCCGCCGTTCCCGGCCTTGCTAGCGATCGCCTCGGCCCTGGGGCTACTGGGGTTTTACCGAGTGAGGCGCGTAGGTTCTCAGTCCAGCTCCCAACAGGGTCGGGAGCTCCAGGCGGTACGCAGCTTGGAATTGAAGGTGCCAGGGCAGACAGGCACCGTGTGCAGGGGTCAATGACCACCACCATGCACTGTATGACGGCCATCATGGTGCCAGCGGCTCCGTATCCGGCTCAATGCTTCACCATCGACGTGCCTCGGAGGTGCCCCCACAGGCGTGGTAGAGCTCAAACAAGCTGCTTCGTTTCGTGCAGCAGCACATGAACGGAAAGGCTAGAGCAAGCAAGTGCCCCCGACACCAGGGGTTGACAGACTGCAAACTGCCCACACCAGCGCCCATTGCAGCAGTAGCCTACGTGCCTGCCCCAACCAGAGCGGCTTCTCTCACCTCTTGGTGCGCCCAGTGCAGAATGCGGGGGGAGCCACCTTGGCTCGTACTGTAGGTCTCCGATTGGGCCCCCACCGGTCATGACCCACCTGATCCACTGAGTCAGACGACGTCCCTGGCACGTGCCTGTTGTTGCAAGACTGGCCGGCCATGGCTCACGTCTCACCCGGCGGAGACACAGCGTCACAGCTCTCGGCCCCTGCTGCAGCCAGCACAGCTTCCGCCTAGCTCCCAAATTGGGAAGTGAGTTGGGTCAGGAATGAGCACCAAAACGTCATGATATGACAAGGCAGCACTTGCTTGCCCCGTGCTGTACATCCCGGAGCCATTAATCCGTTTCAACCAGCAATCCATCCAGAATGATGACCACATGAACACACAGTGCCTCTGGCCCTGCCAAGTCATGTCTCGGCCCAGCCTCAACTTGCTCCCCGACCTACCCAGTCAACCTCAACAAGTTAAGCTTTATCTCGTTCCGATAACGCCCATAAACCGCCGCGCGCATTCCAAGCCCCGGGCTCCACACTTGTCTGCCAACGCTACGTACTTGATTAGATAACCACTTTATTCAGATAGCAGGGTATCAATTCCACTCACTGTGCCCCTGACACCGCTGTGACCTTGGCGCTGAACCAGACGGCGTAGCTGGAAACACTATTATGTACTGACGCTTTCTGGTGAGATGGGTCGGGTTCAGGCCCCGGGAATACTGCTCAAGAGTAAGTGAAGCGAGATAGCCATATGTTCACCGGATGCTCTCCGCCTTGAATTTGAGTCAACTTGCAACATCCCAATTTAGGCGAGCGAGCGCTCGGGATCGATTCCTAAACCGTGTATCAAGACCTCACTTCCCCAGCTCCCAATTTCACTCCCCCACGATATTATGCCTCCAGATCTCTCCCAACGCGCTCTCTTCATTTCGTAAATAACATGTCATTTGTAGAACCATCATAAGGCAGCCTCGATCGTCGCCAATTATAATGACTTGTTACAAACATGCAGCTTCTCACTCGCCCACCTACCCTACACTACGATCGGCCCTCCTGGCCGGTTTAACCCTATAGGTGCAAGGCTGAGGACGAAAACAAGGATTGGGACCGCATTGGACGAGAAACCAATTCTGGCCAGAGGAACCCACCTGTTGTGCGATAAAGTTGTGTCGTTGTACTCAATTTTGTGCCTGGTTTTCCCCGTCCTCTCATAGTCGCGGTTGCAGCTCCGAGACGCGCGTAATGGGGCATGTCACTCCTGATGGCCGCTTCAGCCAACAGCTGTACGCATAAGCCCCAGGCGGGGCTACCCCTAGAGGGCTGAGCCACAACTCTCGAGGCTGACCAAACAGTGACGGAGACGGTAAACTGGCAAGCACTTTGTAGGTGTTCAGGCTTCAGCTCACCAGTTCGATCGAGACCACTCCCATTCTTGGGTGCTCACCAAACGACCGGCACTCGGCCTCCAAAACCAAAAACGCCTCGATCCATCGTGAAACAGCTGTTTTCGCTCCGCCTGTGGCGCTGCCCACTGAAGCTCGTACCGCCCCTAACCTTCTTGCGCCCCGCGCTCCCAGCCTTAACCAGCTCGAGATTCCGCCTTTCGATGCCGACCGCGACTGACATCGGCCTGGACCCTTGATGGGCTCTGGGGAGGATATTTTTGGAATGAGATCGCAGCTCTACTAAGCAAAAATGGCGTCTGTCTCGAGAAGATACCGATCTTCGACATCGGCCTCCACTCAGGCCAAATCAAAGTCCTTTGACATTATCGACGGCCTGCTCTCTAACCTCCTCAGAGATGCATCCCTCCCGCAAGATAACGGGTACCCCGATATACCACGAATACTGAAAACCCTACGACACATAACACAACATATAAACGCTACCAAAAACCCCGTCCACCAAGATGACTTCCGCCACGCTGACGGCTTCGAACGCATATTCAACCTGCTGCGTGCCTTTTCAGGCTACTACAACCCCGATAAGCGAAGTGACTCGGATATGACGGCATTTTTCAAGCTTCTCGGCGAGACTCTGAACGTATTCACGGCTGCGTTGCGGGAACATCCTGGGAACCGACGATTCTTTAGATACCGAGTCGAGGGCGGCGGCTGGGAAGCCTTGGAACAAGTCATCGCAAGTATTGGGCTGGGTGGAGCTGAGCCGGATGCGTGGATTAGCTGTCACGTATTCGGCAAGCTTCTTGCATTTGCCCTTGATGACGAAGGCCTCGATCTCCTATGTCAGTCTGTAGCCAAGGCTCTTCGTCCCGAATCAGACAACTCCGATGCCAACGAGGAGGATGATGGCTCAGAAGAACAGTGGGACTTGGTCTTGGCCAAGTCTGCTGAAAATATTGCCCCGGGTGTGCGGGAGGTTATCAACAGCAAGACTATTCTGCGTCACCCCGAAATTTTGAGGGCAGTCGTTGGCTTCTGGACGGCCATCCCGCGAATAAAGGATGGATCCCCGAGCCCAGCGTCACTTATCGTGCTGGAAACTATACAATCCATCATCTCAACCTCCATCTATAACCGTGCCGCAATTCATTCCACTGGAGTTTTGTCACAGTTTCTGCGAGTTGTCTTCGGGTCCGATTCATCGTTGAGTCTTCCCGAGAGGGTCAAGGTTCTCGCTATCTGCAAACTGCTCATGTACTTGGGCGTTAACGAGCCTGCGGACACCCAGTTTCTCCTTTCATCACCGAGTTCTGAGGCATCCGAGTTTTGCCTGCAGATGGCGTCTACATATTCTGGACCTCCCTTTTTCCAATTTGACCTCTCTCTGAATGGTTTCTCCTCACTCGAACTCCCGAGTCTCGGCAGGTCGTTCCCGCCCCAATCGAGTGCAGGGTATACTTTTACAGCCTGGATCAGGGTCGACGGCTTCGATCCTACTGCACATACAACTATTTTTGGCGTCTTTGACTCTACGCAATCCTGCTTCTTGCTCGTGTATATCGAGAGGGACACGCACAACCTTATTCTTCAAACATCGGTCTTCTCCAACAAGCCTAGTGTCCGGTTCAAGTGTGTTTCATTCAAAGAGAAGAAGTGGTACCACATCGCCATCGTACATCGTCGCCCAAAAACCATGACCACGAGCAAAGTATCCCTCTACGTTAATGGCGAATTTTCTGAACAAATTCGATGCAATTACCCCAGTCCACCTCCACTCTCCAACGGCACCAATGAAAGCTTTGCCTCTTTTAATTCGAACCAAAATAAGACCAACCCGGTCCAAGCCTTTGTGGGCACACCAAGGGAGCTTTCAAACCAGACCGGCCCTGGACTAGTATTCTCCCGGTGGTCGTTGGCCTCTGCGCACCTATTTGAGGATGCATTGAGTGATGACTACTTAGCTGTTCACTTTGGCCTGGGGCCTCGGTACCAGGGAAATTTTCAGGACAGTCTGGGAGGCTTTCAAACTTACGAAGCGTCGGCTACTCTGGGACTACGAAATGAAATTGCACACCCAGGGAAGGAAGAAAGCTCTGATATCCTCAGGGCCATTCGTGAAAAGGCGAGCACATTGCTCCCTGAGGCAAAAATATTATTGAGTATACTGCCCACGGCCACCTTCCCCGAAAATGTTCGATATTTGGACACGGGACTTTTGCGCTCATTACCTAGGAACTGTGCCCGCAATCTCTTCCGGGCATCTGACCATCAAGGAGCTCCATTGGCTATCAATTGCGCTGTGCCGAGTCTTCCCGACACGCTGTTCAGGGTACAAGGCCTAGCATCCTTTCGAGGAAGCCCGATCGTCACGGTTCCATCGTATTTGGATGAGAACTTGTGGCGTCTAGCTGGATTCACACCCTTGGCATTAAAACTCTTTGAGCGAGCGTCGACAATAGAAGATACAGTTCGTGCTGCCGAGATGCTTTTTAATTGTATTCGCCAAAACTGGAGAAACAGTGAGGCCATGGAAAGGGACACTGGATATGGCATCTTGGGCATGTTGTTACGGGTGAAGCTTGGGTATGGTGGCAGTGGCAATAGTGAGGTCTCTGTTTCTCGGCTCTCCATTACTAACGAGGAGAGGGATCAATTGGCCTTTCAACTTTTGAGTTTAATTCTGGGCTTTGTTGGATACAACCACGAAGAACCTATGGAGTCATTCATCATTAACCCACTTGCTTACCGAACCCTGTTGATTGATCTGGATATATGGCGCAAGTCATCCCCGCGTATACAGGAGTTATACTACAAGCAGTTTGCCACCTTCGCTGTCAAGAGCAAATATCATGAGTTCAACAGTCGAAGGTTGATTCGGATGCGTAAGTGAGAGCCAGCACTCATGGTTCCAAGGCTAACAACTGCGCCAGGCATTGTGAAGCGACTGCTAGATGCAATGAAAGGAGAGGTGGTGTCTGAGGATACACTTCCACACTTTATGGGGGCATTCGAAATTCTCGTGACATCGAACCTCAGCCAAGAAGTGATGAGATCTTTGGCACTCTTTATCACATATGCGTTCCACACACCGCTAACTTCTCTATCGCGAACACCGCGCCCTACATCTGCTGTTTCAAGATCTAGCAGTAGCCCCGCCCCAATAAAGAGAGGTCCTGTTGAAGCCGCAACTGGAAGCAGCTCGTTTTCTGGAGTCAAATACTTGACCAAAAAACAGCTTGGTGTCAAGGTTTTGAGCATGTATTCCGGTATCCTATGTGAAAAGGGAAATATAGTTCCCATCAAAAAGTTTGCACGGACAGTGACGAATAAGGTAAGCAGTCTTTGACTCTAAAACGAAGTCATTACTCACATTTATGTAGTGGCTACTGTACCTGCTGGCAGAAACTGACCCTGAAGTCGTTATTCATGGTTGTAAGGTTCTCGCCCGACTCTTGGTCACACATGGCACGTCCTACACGTCGAAATTTGCCACCAAGTCTGGAGGCTTCACTATTATGGCAAGCCGACTTAAAAGGTTCTGGGATGTGCCGACCGTTTGGCCGATTTGCTTCAGTATCTTATTTGGGTATGATGTTGCTGAGATTGATTTCGACAGAAACTTTGACTTCTTTAGTCTTCTGGAGATATTCGGTAAACGGAAAGTTATCTATCCAGAATCGTTGATAGTCATTACAGCGATGCTCCAGCATGGTCTCAAAGATGTCATGAGACACCAAGACGACCCAGAATCCCCGGTAAAAAAGCCGGAGCCGTCCGCTTCTCCGAGAAAGCAACCTTCACTTCAGGATATTCGGATCCAGGCAAATTCCATGGACCTTGCAATTGCCCTTGAAACTCGATGTATGTCTACTAATACCCATGATACTATATCGGCTAACTGTTTCAAGTAACCTTTGCGAGAGATAGCGAGAGGATAGTTAGCCATGCTGGTGTTCTTCATACAGTGACCCGTTTCCTTCTGGACCTGCATGCGCGTTCGACCGAATTTCGCGATTTTGCCTTATCATCTGAATGGGTGAGATTATTACTTGGAGCTCTGTATCCGATTGTTGTTAGCACAGATCCTGTGACGCCAGAGACCGAGTTGAACTCTGGGAACTCGGCGCTCACGTTTGAAGGTACTGATGTTATTATTCGACCCGTTGGAGGGAATTCATCAACTGCGTCGCCCATTGTGAGGACCAGCAGCGTGGATCCTGTCCCGTCGCCTCAGTCTACACCACCAAAGGGCACGCCACTGCGCAGAGCATCGTCGTTTATACTCTTGACTTCGCAAAAGTCACCACTTGGTCCAAGCCCAGCCCGCCTGAATCCAGCACTGTCGCCTCAAAAGAAGGGACCTAAGCAAAAGCCCAGCAGTGAAATTCTAGACGGGCTTGTGGAGTTGGTTGTTAGTGTCTTCATGGATCAACTGCTCGCCCGCAAGGAATTTCCTGGATTTGGCCTATTCTCAAAGGTCCCCCCTGGATTCCAAGAGCACCAGGCCTATTTCGAATCCTACATTCTGCGGAATGTCATAACACAACTGACAAGCAACATCCAGTTGAACCAGAAAGCCATTTGCGAGCCTCGAATCCTCACCAATTTGGCGAGATTTTGTGTGCACATGTCCGAAGCCATCTTTGAGGGATGGTTCATGAATGGCGCCGAGACTATGATCGAATTTATCGGCATGCTGTTGGAATTTCTCCAGCGGTCTGACATCTCCAATTTGAAGAGTGTTCGACTTTGCCACCAGGCAATTAACACGATCCGAAGCTGTTTGTTGAGAATCATACTATTGAAATTGTCTGATTTGGACAACCCGCAGACAACAGAGGCACAGGCAAATGACTTCATGATCAAGCTTGTTTATTGGCAAATGTCCATTTTGGGATGCTTCTCGTCTGAAGATGACTACCTTAAGCTTTTTTGGTATCAACTCTATACCAAGCTAACCGATGATAAGAAGCCGATTCGGATGGCCGCCGCAAACTTTCTCCGCATTATTCTGGTACAAAAGCCAAACGAGTCAGCTACGCTGATCCGCTCGTGTATGAACCCAGACCAGAAACAGCTATCCAGGGACTTTCAAAAGCTGACTGGGGTGGATGATGAAACGTTCCTGGACTGGGTTGATAACCACCGATCATCTTTGGACATTCTTTTCTTCGGGGGGATGTCCAAGACTTGGGAAGATTTTGTCAGCGTAGAGAACGCCCGCACTGCCGAGACGGCCAAGAACCGCATCACCAAGCGCAAGGAGAGGTTACGGATCTGGCACCTTGAGAACATGACGACAGAAAAGATCATGGTCAGCCATGACATAGGCAACAGTGCATGGATGAAGAGCATTTACAACTCCGAGTACTTCAAATACCAGCGCATTATGCAGGACCAACAGGATGATCTAGTCTTTCTGAGCTCCGGCTACAAGAAGATGGAAAGAGACTTGAGGCGACCCGGGGCGGTGCTGGCCGAACTGACACCACCCAAGTGGAAGCTTGACCGAACTGAAGGCCGAAACCGAATGCGATTGAGAATACTTCCCGACTACAATGTGAATACCGAGGAGTACCAACCAAAAAGAAAAGCAAACGAAGTTGCCCAAAGTCTGCGCGTCAATACCACGGTGCCTTCAGTAACGGCAGGTGCCACAACGCCCAGCGCCAAGACACTAACTTCCAAGACGCCGATTGCCAAGGCGGGCTCTGCCGATATCTTGGAGGGAAATGACGGGGTACGGTTTTCTGAAGAACCTGAATCGTCATCCACAGAGCGATCGAGTACTGGAGTCGCTCCTGAGGACGATTTTGAGCTCGTCGACGACCCCAACGATCCTAACGAGGGCGACGATGGATTCGAAGATAAAAATCGCAAGGTGATGCGCAGGTTGGAACACGGGGACCAAGTGCAAGCCGCATACAACATCTCCCGTATTATTGGCCTGGATGCATGTGAAGGCATCCTGATAATAGGCAAAGATGCCTTGTACATGATGGATAACGTGTTCCAGTGCGCCAATGGCGATATTGTGAATGTGTGGCAGGCACCTCCTGAAGAGCGAGATCCGTTTTCTCTGATCGTCACTGATGCAAAGACGTCTGAGAAGCGGCAGAATGGAAATAATGATCAAGAATCGAGGCACTGGCGATGGCAAGACGTGATTAGTATTTCGAAGCGCCGATTCTTGTTTCGCGATGTGGCCATTGAAGTCTTTTTCACTGACGGGCGGAGCTATTTGCTCACTGCAATCAACCCGACTGTGCGTGATGAGTTGTTTGTCAAGATGCTCAACAAAGCACCTCATACGAGTGGTGCGAATGCCTTGCCAAACCCTGAGGATGGGTGGCGGCTGGAAGCACTCAAGGTCATTGACGAGTCGCCCCAAGGCTTCGGGTCTAAATTTGGCACATTTTTCAACGCCTCTCCATGGAATCCCATAATGAAGCGATGGCAGAGGGGGGAAATGTCCAATTTCCACTATCTCATGATGGTCAATACCATGGCAGGGCGAACATTCAACGACCTCACGCAATATCCTGTATTCCCCTGGGTGCTTGCCGACTATGATAGCGATGATCTCGACTTGGAGGACCCGGCAACTTTCCGAGATTTGTCCAAGCCGATGGGTGCGCAGACCAATAACCGAGTCTCTGGGTTCATCGAGAGCTACAACGCATTGGCCGAAATTGGGGAGATCCCATTCCACTACGGAACCCACTACTCATCTGCCATGATTGTTTCCTCTTACTTGATCCGTCTCCCGCCGTTCACACAATCGTATATTTTACTACAGGGAGGAAGCTTCGATCATGCGGACCGCTTGTTCCAATCGATCCCAGACGCGTGGAGGTCCGCCTCATGTAGGAACAAGGCAGATGTTAGAGAGCTCATTCCGGAGTTTTTCTGTCTCCCCGAGTTCCTAACCAATGTCAATGGGTACAACTTTGGTAATCGTGAGAGCAATGGAGTCAAGGTGGACCATGTCGAACTCCCTCCATGGGCAAAGGGCGATCCACGAATCTTTATTGCCAAGCACCGGGAGGCACTGGAGAGCCCATATGTGAGTGAGAACTTGCACAAATGGATTGACTTGGTCTTTGGATTCAAACAGCGCGGCGAAGCCGCTGTGGATAGCATGAACGTCTTCCATCACTTGTCATACCGAGGTGCGACAGACTTGGATAGCATCACTGATGCAAAAGAGAGAGCCATCATGGCCGGTGTGATTCATAACTTTGGTCAGACGCCTCACCAGGTGTTCACCAAGCCCCATCCAGGCCGCGAGATCGTCCAGGCCCCAACTCGCCAGCTTGATACTAGCGTGTTTTCGCTTGCATGCCTTCCCAACCCGCTGCTAGGTAAGTGGCGTGATGGCGCTCAGGAGAAATTGAGCTAATATGAAACAGAGAGCCACGAACGGGTTGCGTCATTACTATATGCTCCCAAACTGGACCGCCTTCTTTGCGCCTCCCCCTTCCGCCTCAACTTTCCACCATATGACAAGTACTTGGAATGGGGCTATGCTGACAACAGCATCCGATTCTTCTTCAGCGATAATCGGAAGGTAAAGCGCCACCATTCTCTCTTTGACTATCGACGCTTCGCTAACTCCCGAAAGCCGGCCGGCCTTTTTGAAAATCTCCACATTGGCCAACTCTCATGCGCATGCTTTGCTGACTCCAAGACTCTCATCACCGCCGGCGAGGATTGTGTTGTGTCCGTGTATGCAGTGCACTCATCCCCTGGGAAACAAGTAGAACTCTTGCCGAGATCGAGCTTGTTTGGACACAAGACACCGGTCACGACGATTGCAGTCAGCAAGTCCTTCTGCACCTTCTTGACGGTGTCATCGGACGGACAGGCCTTCCTCTGGGATCTCAACCGACTGTCTTTTATCCGGAAACTACCGCTGGTTCGACCTGTTGAGTGCGCTCGTATCAATGACATATCGGGCGAGATTCTCGTTTGTTCAGGCCCGAACGTGCTCTTGTACACGCTTAACGGCACGCTCCTAGTTGAACAAAATATGTGCTTCGAGAGAGACGACTACATCCATTCGTGCGCCTTTTACGAGGGTGCAGGCAATGAGTGGTTGGAGAATTCCCTCATCTTCACGGGACACAAGCGCGGACGAATCAATGTTTGGCGAAAGAGCATCACTGCTGGAAAATGGACGTTGGAGCTTCTGAGAAAGCTGGATCACATAGATTACAAGAGTGACCAGGGTGCCAACACGGAAGCGGGCATATCTTGCATCAGCCCAATGCCGACGTGCGTATATACGGGTGATGATGATGGTCGTGTGGTAAGTCAATTGGATGCCTTGTGTTACTGTGGTACACGACTGATGTGGATTCTAGTATGAGTGGAATTTTATGAGTCGGGACAGATAGAGCCTGAGCCTGTGCAGTAGGACTTCGGTTCAGAGCTGTTCTTGTCGGCTCTCGCTACGACGGGGAGGCGAGGGAGCTGAATTGGGGCGAGTTATGGAAGGAGCGTATTTTTAACCCATTGTCATTGATGTGGGCGTTGGATTGGCATCTATCTGCATGTTGGAGCTCGGGTGCGAGAGGTGCATATCACGTCTGTAGGTATTGCGGATGCTCTGGATGGACCGCGAGAGCGTCATGAAAAGAACAAAAAAAGATTTGTAGCGTTAATTGCTGGATGGACTTTGGGTTTGTCCATGTCATCGGTTCTATTCCTCCACTGACTCTCTTGAACGCCGTAGTTTGTACAATGTATGCCTTATCCGCTCCTTTTGACATATGCTATCCTCGGTATGGCCCTACATACACCACGGTTTACTCGTCATCGTAGCCAGTCAGCTGTTTCCGGGGTCCAGAGGGGACTAGATGTTAGGTCTTGTTAGATATGTCTCGCTCGTTGTTGCTGACAGGGTGCGGCGCTGGGGGGGGGGGGGGGGTGTGTCCGCCCCCCGGGAGACGGCCGGGACGCGGGGGCCCGTCCCCCCCCCACGGGGCCTCCCATGCGGTGGGGGAGGTGGCGTCGCAGCGGCTGCACCGGCCGGCACGCGCACGGCCC